>JAVHYY010000221.1:0-37500 GCA_035221665.1 Okamejei kenojei | reverse complement strand
TTGTTAAAATTGTACAAGGCATTGGTAAGACCAATTCTGGAGTATGGTGTACAATTTTGGTCGCCTAGTTATAGGAAGGATGTCAACAAAATTGAGAGAGTACAGAGGAGATTTACTAGAATGTTGCCAGGGTTCCAGCAACTATGTTACAGAGAAAGGTTGAACAAGTTAGGTCTTTATTCTTTGGAGCACAGAAGGTTAAGGGGGGACTTGATTGAGGTCTTTAAAATGATGAAAGGGATAGGACAGAGTTAACGTGGATACGTTTTTCCCATTGAGGGTAAGGAAGATTCAAACAAGAGGGCATGATATGAGAGGGTACACAAAAAGCTGGAGAAACTCAGCGGGTGCAGCAGCATCTAAGGAGCGAAGGAGATATGCGTCGTTTCGGGTCGAGACCCTTCTTCAGACTATGATATGAGAATTAAGGGACAGAAGTTTCGGGGTAACGTGAGGGGGAACTTCTTTACTCAGAGGGTGGTGGCTGTGTGGAATGAGCTTCCAGCAGAAGTGGTGGAGGCAGGATCGATTTTAACATTTAGAGTAAAAGTGATAGGTATATGGACATGAAGGGAATGGAGGGGTATGGTCTGAGTGCAGGTAGATGGGACTAGGGGAAAACAAATGGTCGGCACGGACTGGAAGGGCCGAGAGGGCCTGTTTCCGTGCTGTAATTGTTATATGGTTATATGTTATATGGTTATAGGGAAAGAGAAATGATCTTCAAATAGAAACGCCATTGACCAGGACAGATATTTATAAGGACTCGTTCTTTGTAAGATCCGCAATGGAATGGAATAAACGAGACAATATCGTCTAAATGTTTAAGAAGGAACTGCAGATGCTGGAAAATCGAAGGTAGACACAAAATGCTGGAGTAACTCAGCGGGTGAGGCAGCATTTATGGAGTGAAGGACTAGGTGACGATTTGGGTCGAGATCCTTCTTCAGACTCAAGAACCAATTCCTTCGCTCCATAGATGCTGCCTCACACGCTGAGTTTCTCCAGCATTTTTGTCTATCAGCAATAGAGTCAAATCACCTTCACTGGTCAATAGACAATAGGTGCAGGAGGAGGCCATTTGGCCCTTTGAGCCATTCACAGTGATCATGGTGATCATCCACAATCAGTTCCCGTTCCTGCCTTCTCCCCATATCCCCTGACTCCGCCATCTTTAAGAGCTCTATCTAGCTCTCTCTTGAAAGTATCCAGAGAAATAGCCTCCACCGCCCTCCGAGGCAGAGAATCCCACAGATTCACAACTCTCTGGGTGGGAACATTTCTCCTCATCTCAGTCCCAAATGGCCACAGATTCACAACTCTCTGTGTGGAAACATTTCTCCTCATCTAAGTCCTAAAATGGCGGACCCCTTATTCTTAAAACTGTGTGTGGCCCCTGGTTCTGGACTCCCCCAACATCGGGAACATGTTTCCTTTTTTTTTTTTTTTTTAAATTATTTTATTATAGAAACAATATATACAGAGTACACACTCTTATGCGGCATTAAAAATTATATAATATACAAAATTATATAATATTGAATTATCAATTGATACTGTTTGTGTTATTTGTAATGTTAATCCATTATTACATTTCCTGGTTATTTATTTTGTATAATTGGGAGTGGTATGTAGTATATTCCTAAAATAAGCAATATTACTCATACTTCCTCATACCATACATATTTCTTCTAATTACCAAATACAAATCCCCCCTAATATAAACTACATAATACCCAAAATTCTTAACCAAACTTCTATGATATTCGTGATATTTTCATAATATTAAGAGTGTTTGTATTATTATTAACTTTATATTTTCAAAATTATTATATAGTTGAAAATTGCGCAATTTTATATAATTACAAATTTAAGACATCTATAATATTTTCATACAAACTAATAATTATGTATATTCATACTAATATTAAGAATATATATAATATGTTTTCTATACTTTTTTTCCTACTTAAAGATAGAAAGATAGAGATAGAAAGTAGAAAATAGAAAATGAAAATGTGAAAAGTTTGGTGGAGATTTAAAATATTACTCAATAATCCGTTCTTGGAGATACATTCATGATTTATTATATGTATTTCTTCATCCATTCAGATATTCAGGCCTCAGTCAAGTCCCCCGCGCCGAACCATTATGACCCTGTAAATATTTAATGTATGGAGACCAAATCCCTATTGAAGAGATCTAACCTATCCATAAGGACAAGTCCTCAATCTCTCCAAGTGAAGTGTCTCCGACATTTCTGTATTCCACATTTTAATTGTTGGGGATGCAGGGCCTTTCCAAAATTTTAGTATTAATTTTTTCCCAATTATTAGAGAATAGTCGATAAAAATTATTTGATTCCTTGTAATTATTTGTTCCGTTTTCAGGTATTCCAAGTATTATTAACTTTGGATCAGAATCATAGTAATATTTAACAACATTCGAGATTATCTTAAATATTTCGTTCCAATATTCTACAATCTTCGTAACAATTAGTGAATGAATGTGACAAATTTGCTTCTGAAATTTGACATTTATCACATATAGGCGATAATTTTTGGAAATATATTATGTAATCATTTAGATTTGGAGTAATGTAATCTATGTAAAATTTTAAACTGTATAAGAGCATGTTTAGCATTTAACGAGCAGTAATGTATGTGTTGTAAGCTTTCTTCCCATATTTCTGGGCTTATTATTTGACCTAATTCATTTTCCCAAAGCTGTCTGTGTGTTTCCGATGATGGAATATCACTTTCCAACAAAATATTGTAAATATATGATATCATTTTTTTTCTGTATTTGGATGTTTATTCAAGCATTCATCTAAAATTTTCACTCTTTCTATTTCTGAATTCTTGTGTATTTTGCAGAGATATAGTTTTCTGATTTGTAAAATATCTAAAATATTCATTATTATGAAGCCCGTAAGCTTGTTGTAACTCTTGAAATGAAAGAAAAAAGATTTTCCTTATAAAGATCCCCTATATTTAAAAATTCCTTTATTTTTCCATTGTATAAAAGCCTTATCCATCGTTGAGGGTTTAAACGTAAAATTGTTGGCAATAGTAAGACCTAACGGTATAAATTTTAGTTTTTAATGTTTTCTTTATTTGTTTCCAAATACGGATTCCACTTTCTATTATCGAGTTTTCACTATAAATTTTCTTAGGTACATTAATATTAGCAAATATCATAGAACTAATTTCAAATGGAAAACAGTCTTCTCTTTCCATTTTTAACCAGTTTGGGTTTATTATCTGTTTCTTCTAACCAAAAGTTCATATTTTTAATATTAACTGCCCAATAGTTAAAACATAAAATTTGGTAATGCTAATCCCCCGTTTATTTTAGCTTTACATAAGTGTTTTTTATTTATTCTATGGTTCTTATAATCCCAGATAAAGTTAGTGACTAGAGAGTCTACTTTTTTAAAAAAATTTTTAGGGAGATATATCGGGATTGATTGAAATAAATATAATAATTGTGGGAGAAAAAATCATTTTTATTGCGTTTTATTTTACCTAACATTGAAATAGGTAAACTTTTCCAGTATAAAAATATTTTTATTTAATTTATTCAGTAATAACGGGAAATTAGACTTAAATAGAGAGTCAAATCTTTTTGTAACAAAAATACCAAGATATTTAATATTTTCATTTGTTATCTTAAAAGGAAATTGTTGTAATATCTGTAAGTTATTCATGGCTATTGGCATAAGTTCACTTTTATTCCAATTGATACTGTATCCTGAAATTAAACCAAATTCCGTTATTAGTTTTAACAAATTACGGATACTTATTTTCCGGTTTAGTGATATAAAGTAATACATCGTCCGCATATAACGAGATTTTTATTCTTAGTATCTTTAGTATCATATCCATATATTTCCGGGTGCAATCTTACCTTTGGGCAAGAGGTTCGATTGCTAACGCAAACAGTAAAGGTGATAAAGGACAGCCTTGTCTACAACCTCGAGAAAAACTAAATTTAGTTGATAACATACGGTTTGTTGTTATTCTAGCTGTTGGGTTTGCATATAACAATTTGATCCAAGTAGTAAACTTCTCACCAAGCTTAAAAGCTTCCATCACCGAAAATAAATAAGGCCCATTCCACCTGGTCAAAAGCTTTTTCTGCATCCAGCGAGATAACTACTAAGTCTTTTTATCACTTCTTTTCGAATATATGATATTAAATAACCGTCTTAGATTATTAAAGAGTATCTTTTAGGTATAAATCCTGTTTGATCAGGATGAATTAATTCGTTAACAACTGTGCTTAATCTTTATGCTAGTATCTTTGTTTGCTAGTAAAATTGTTTTTCAACATTTTTTGATCCGTATTTAATAAAGCAATTGCTCTATATGATCCTGGTTCATCCAAATCTTTACTTATTTTGGGTATAAGTGTTATAATAGACTCGTTCAGTGTATCTGGTAATTTCTCTTGTGTATATATCTGTTCATATAATGATTTTAAATATGGGACCATTTGATCATGAAAAATTTTATAAAATTCCGAGCCTATACCATCCGGTCCTGGAGTTTTTACCATTTTTTAATGATTTAATAGATTCTTGATTTCTTTTATTGAAATATCAGCATTTAATAGTTCTCTATTTTGTAAATCTAATTCTTTTAAGTTACATACATTTAAAAAGGCATCTATTTCTGTTTTATTTACTGTCGCTTTAGCAGTATACAGATTTTTTATAATATTGCATAAATCTTTCATTAATATCTTTGGGTTGTATTAATAATTCACCGTTTTGTGATTTAATCCTATGTATAATTTTTTCAGCTTCAATTTTCCTTAATTGTCGAGCCAATAATTTTTGGGGTTTGTCTCCAAATTCAAACTGCAATTGTTTAGTATGTTGGTAATATTTTAAAAACTTGATCAGTATATATTTTGTTTAATTTATATTTCAATGCTACAATTTTATTATGTATTATTATATCTGATTTTGTTGCATTCTGTATGTCTAATTGTTTAATCTCCCTTTCTAAGTCCTGTTGTTCCTTCCGAATCTTTTTATTATGGAATGCTTGTGAAGAAATCATAATTCCTCGAAGATATGCTTTAAATGTTTCCCATAATAAAAGAGCGAGATATTTCTGGTTGATCATTTAATTTCAAAAAAAAATCTTAATCTGAGTTATAATATATTCCTGAGTGGTTTATTTTTTAAAATTTGTGGATTAAGTTTCCATTGTCCTAAATTTTCTGTTTTACCATTTATTTTAATTTTAAATGTTAATGGTGCATGATCTGAAATTATAATATTATGATATTTAGATTCGTAAGTAAGTGAAATAAGCTTTGCATCTACCAGAAAATAATCTATTCTTGAATAAGTTTTATGTACTGGTGAGTAAAAAGGAATATTCTCGACCAGTAGGATTTTCTGTTCTCCAAACATCTTTAATATTAGTCGTTTGGATATATGCATTTAATAAATCACTAGTATGTGATTTAGTTTTTGTTTTGAAGATCTATCTAAGTAAGGGTCTAATGTACAATTAAAATCTCCTCCAATTATCAAATTATAATGTGTTAATTCCGGAATATTATTGAGTACTTTTCTTAAAAAATAAAGGACTGTCAAAATTTGGTCCATAAATATTAACGAAAATCATTTTTTCCCTGTTTATTTCTCCTATCACAATAATATATCTGCCATCTTTATCAGATATAGTTAGATGTATGCTTAAATAAAGTACCTTTACGAAATAATATTGCTACGCCTCACTTGATTTATGCGTAAAAGAAGAGTGATAATATTTTGTCTATCCATTTGGCTTTCAGCCTATTTTCAGCGTCTTTTTTTTTAAGTGGGTTTCTTGAATGTAAATTACATCAGCTTTAATTGCCTTTAAGTGTGTCAATATTTTTCCTCTTTTTATTGGTTCATTGATACCTTTAACATTCCAACTGCAAAAGGTTAATCCCTCATTCCCCATATTTCTTTTTTAAGTCCTGCCATTTTAAAATTTGTGGGAATCTACAATAGAGTCCAAGGGTCCGTGCAGTAGACCTAACCTTACACCCGAACACCGAATAGATGAATTTTAAATCTCTTTTATGTACTTCACGAATATATCTCCATTGTTCCAATGTGTAGCTCCATTCAAACTGAAAGATACAATAGGTATAAAAAGAATAGTAAAGAATAGATAAAGAGATTAATAGTGTGTATAAGAATGAAAAAAACTACAAATAAAGTATTTGTAGTTTGTGTAAGCCATACTACATTGGCTATCCATCTAAAGGCTTCCGGCATTGATGTTAATTTGGCCAGCTCCTAGATTTAAGGAATTATTATTCCATAATAATATTTTTAACGGGGATATAATATTAAAGAAATGAAAAAAGTGATATTGATCATCATATAAAAGTATGTATATCTAAAAATTAATTTAAAAATCTAACTATAAAACGGGAGATAAAGAATTTTAAAGTACAAAATAAAAATCATTATTAAAGAAGAAAAAAAAAGGGGAGGGTATCTCCAAATTTAACAAGACATAAGATATTAATTATTAGTAATATTAATTAGCAATAGTGAACAATCTTGGTTAATAATAATCATAGTGATAATAAAACCGCGTTATGATTTTAGTATGTGTGTTATTTGTTTATGTTAGTTATATATTATGACTAATTGTCAATGTTCAGCAAGCATCTTCCAATCCAGAAAAACGCTTCATTCCATACGACATTGTCCGTTCCTTCTAGTTCCTTCTAATTCCATATTATCGTATGAAGTCTCACAGAATGTTAAGAGACCATACTAGGTCTCTAAAAGTAGTAAAAGACAGTATGTTTGCTTGTAGATAATTTTCAAGTGTCAAACTGCTTTGCAAATTCCATTGCTTCTGCTGGGGTCTTGAAGAAATGTTTCCACGTTGTTTATAAGTAACTCTTAGGGTGGCTGGGTAATTCAAACCGTATCTCAAGTTTTCTACACCCCTCATAAGGCTTTTGGCTTCATTAAACGCTTTTCGTTTTCTGGCAACCTCTGGGGGATAGTCTCGGTAGATACTGATTCTTTGTCCTTGAAATGTCAGATTTCTTTTTTACCGAAGCTCTCCGCATAATATCCTCCAGGACAAAATCATATTGTAGCTTTACAATCATTTGTCTTGGGGGGGCATTTGTACTGGTCTGTCGTCTGCCGACTCTATGGTGCACGAGCTAATACAGGCTTATCATCCAGAGATAAAAACAGCTTGATAGTAGTTTAGCAGTGAATTCTCGAGGATCTTCGTGTTTCTCTAGACCTTCAGGAATCCCTGCGATCCTCAAATTCTGTCTTCTCTGATAGCCTTCTAGCTGAGTGCATTTCTCTGTTACTTTAGTCAACAACTCCAGTAGACGTTTCTTGTTCTGTTATCAGCTTTGCTGTAGACACAGTACTTGCCTCCGCTATCTTTTCAAGGTTGTTCATGCCGGGAAGTTCATTTATGGAGTGAAGGACTAGGTGACGATTTGGGTCGAGATCCTTCTTCAGACTCAAGAACCAATTCCTTCGCTCCATAGATGCTGCCTCACACGCTGAGTTTCTCCAGCATTTTTGTCTATCAGCAATAGAGTCAAATCACCTTCACTGGTCAATAGACAATAGGTGCAGGAGGAGGCCATTTGGCCCTTTGAGCCATTCACAGTGATCATGGCTGATCATCCACAATCAGTTCCCCGTTCCTGCCTTCTCCCCATATCCCCTGACTCCGCCATCTTTAAGAGCTCTATCTAGCTCTCTCGAACATTTCTCCTCATCTCAGTCCCAAATGGCCACAGATTCACAACTCTCTGTGTGGAAACATTTCTCCTCATCTAAGTCCTAAATGGCCGACCCCTTAAACTGTGTGTGGCCCCCTGGTTCTGGACTCCCCCAACATCGGGAACATGTTTCCTGTCTATAGCGTGTCCAAACCCTTAATAATCTTAGATGTTTCAAATGAGATCCCCTCTCATCCTTCTAAACTCCAGCTGCTCCATTCATATGACAGTCCCGCCATCCCAGGAATTAAACTTGTGAACCTACACTGGGCTCCTTCCCTGGAGATGGAGGGAGAGAGGGGGAGAGAGAGGGGGGGGGGAGAGAGGGAAGAGGGGGAGAGAGGGGAGAGAGGGGGAGAGAGAGAGAGAGAGGGAGAGAGAGAGAGGCAGAGAGGCAGAGAGGGGGAGAGAGAGGCAGAGGGGGAGAGAGAATGTTTGCCTGGGTTTCAGCACCTAAGTTACAGAGAAAGGTTGAACAAGTTAGGTCTTTATTCTTTGGAGCGCAGAAGGTTAAGGGGAGACTTGATAGAGGTCTTTAAAATGATGAGAGGGATAGACAGAGTTGACGTGGATAAGCTTTTTCCATTGAGAGTAGGGAAGATTCAAACAAGAGAACATGATTTGAGAATTAAGGGACAGAAGTTTAGGGGTAACATGAGGGGGAACATCTTCACTCAGAGAGTGGTAGCTGTGTGGAATGAGCTTCAGTGGAAGTGGTGGAGGCAGGTTCGATTTTATCATTTAAAAAAATAAATTGGATAGGTATATGGATGGGAAAAAGAATGGAGGGTTATGGTCCGAGTGCAGGTAGATGGGACTAGGTGAGAGTAAGCGTTCGGCAAGAAGGGCTGGACATGGCCTGTTTCCGTGTGGTAATTGTTATATGGTTATATGGTTATAGAGAGGGGGAGATAGAGGCAGAGAGAGAGAGAGAGAGGGAGAGCATTCATAGCGAAATGATTTGAGTATAGGTGCTGGGAGGTTCTGCTGCAGTTGTTACAGGGTCTTGGTGAGACCACTCCTGGAGTATTGCGTACAGTTTTGGTCTCCTAATCTGAGGAAAGACATTCTTGCCATAGAGCTAGTACAGAGAAGGTTCACCAGACTGATTCCTGGGATGTCAGGACTTCCATATGAGGAAAGACTGGATAGACTTGGCTTGTACTCACTGGAATTTAGAAGACTGAGGGGGGATCTTATAGAGACTTACAAAATTCTTAAGGGGTTGCATAGGCTAGATGCAGGAAGATTGTTCCCGATGTTGGGGAAGTCGAGAACAAGGGGTCACAGTCTAAGGATAAGGGGGAATTCCTTTAGGACCAAGATGAGGACAAAATTTTTCACACAGTGTGGTGAGTCTCTGGAATTCTCTGCCACAGAAGGTAGTTGAGGCCAGTTCATTGGCTATATTTAAGAGGGAGTTAGATGTGGCTAAAGGGATCAGGGGGTATGGAGAGAAGGCAGGTACAGGATACTGAGTTGGATGATCAGCCATGATCATATTGAATGGCTCGAAGGGCCGAATGGCCTACTCCTGCACCTATTTTCTATGTTTCTATGAGAGGCAGAGGGAGAGAGAGGGAGAGGCAGAGGCACAGAGAGAGAGACAGAGAGAGAGAGAGAGAGAGAGAGAGAGAGAGAGAGAGAGAGAGAGAGAGAGGGAGAGGGAGAGGGAGAGGGAGAGAAAGGCAGAGTGGGAGGGGGAGAGAGAGGGGGAGATAGGTCAGCCATGGTTGCAAGGCGGAGTGGACTCGGTAAGTTGGCGATATGAAGAGTACTGCCCTGCTGACTACAAGTTCAGAAAGGTCCAATTCAGACAATGCCAAGTGTGGGCTAGCAGGAGTGAAATGGGCCAAAGGGCCTTTCCAGAAGCCCTGGGCTCCCCACATCCACGCCATTGCACCGCAAGGTCGGCTTGGTGACTTTAGGGGAGTTATTGGGGCAAATGGTTTGGAAATGAGACAGAAACCTTAAGTGTGAATATAGTGTGAGTTATATTACCGCCTGCCAGTGCCTGTGCATGCTCCCCCTGCTGCATTAAAGGGAATGCATGCATCACTGGCTTCATTGCTGTCTCCCCCGCTGCATAGCAACACTTTTATCCTTAGCTGATCTTCACAGCTGCATTCCCGAACTTCTTGTCCGAAGGGCCTGTTTCCGTGCTGTATCTCCAAACTAAACTAGTGTGTGAACGGGCGATCGCTGGTCGGCACGGACTTGGTGGGCCGAAGGGCCTGTTACCGTGCTGTATCTCCAAACCAAACAAGATTAAACTGGTGGAAGAACGTAATTCAAACATCGAGTTGTCCACAAAGTGTAAAAGGTGTTTTCATTTTATTTGGAAAGGCCACTAAAGAAAATGGAGAGTTGAGTATAGGAGCAAAGAGGTCCTTCTGCAGTTGTACAGGGCCCTGGTGAGACCACACCTGGAGTATTGTGTGCAGTTTTGGCCTGTTGGCCTTCATAACAAGCGGAGTTCAGTATAGGAGCAAAGAGGACCTCTGCAGTTGTACAGGGCCTTGATGAGACCACACCTGGAGTATTGTGTGCCCGCACACACGCACGCCCTCCACGCGCGCACGCATGAACGCCACCACTATGAAGTTAACTAATGATTGAACTAACTAGGTGGTAGAGACAAATGCTGGAGAAACTCAGCGGGTGAGGCAGCATCTATGGAGCGATGGAAATAGGCAACGTTTCGGGCCGAGACTCTTCTTCAGATGCTGGGGACAAACTCCCCTCTCCTCTCATCTCTCTCTCTCCTTTCTCTCTCTCTCTCTCTCTCTCTCTCCCTCCATCTCTCCTTTCCTCTTCCACCTTCCCCCTTTCACTCAAATCCTCAATTTTCACACAATTTTTCATTTTTCAATCAATTCTTAATTTCTCCCTCAATTTTTCTTTCCCTCCTTCCCTCCCTCCCTCCCCTAGCCCACACTCCTCCCTCTCTCTCTCTCTCCTTCTCCCTCTCTCTCACTCCTGTCTGCAACACGGACCAGAGAGCGACAAGGGGGCGGGTTCCTTCTCCCTCCCTCTGACTGACGTCCCTCTCCTCCAATCACCCACCGCTTCCGGCCATCTGCAAGTCCCGCCCCACCGCCCAGGTGAGTGACATCTCTCTCCGCCAATGGGGACATCCAGATCAGTCAGAGGGTCGGGTTTCCCGCCCCCGCCGTCCCCTCTATGACGTCATCGTTGCATTTCACATCTGAGTGGTTTTGCAAGATTATTGCAATGAATTTAATGCATTTCACATCCCGGGGGGTTTGCAATATCACTGTAATGCAACGCATTTGCTGCATTTAACATTGCAGGAGGGTGCAAAGTTATTCCAGTGCGATGCATTTGTTGCATTTAACATTTTTGTGGGGTTCTGCAAGATTAGTGCAAAGCGATTTAATGCATTGAACTTCTAAGCGGTGGGGAGGGGTTGCAATATTATTTGAATGCAACGCATTTGCAGAATTTAACATTGCAGGAGTGTGTAAAGTTATCCCAATGCGATGCATTTGCTGCATTTAACATCTGAGGGGTTTTGCTCGATTATTGCAAAGCGATTTAATGCATTTCACATCCCGGATGGGAGGGGTTGCAATATTAGTTTAATGCAACGTATTTGCTGCATTTAAATTTGCAGGAGGGTGCAAAGTTATTACAATGCGATGCATTCATTGCATTTAATATTTCAGTTGTTTTGGAAGATTAATGCAAAGCGATTTAATGCATTGACCTTCCGAGTGGTTGGTTGCAATTTCACTTGAATGCAACACATTTGCTGCATTTAACGTTGCAAGAGTCTGCAAAGTTATTCCAATGCGATGCATTCGTTGCATTTAACATTTTTGAGGGGTTCTGCAAGATTAGTGCAAAACGATTTAATGCATTGAACTTCCAAGCGATTTAAGATTCAAGATTCAAGAGAGTTTATTGTCATGTGTCCCAGATAGAACAATGAAATTCTTGCTTTGCTTCAGCACAACAGAATATTGCAGGTGTGAGATACCCTTTATGCTCACAATAAATACTCAAAGACTAAATCCTGGAAGCAAGAGATTTCTTTATTTTACGAGTCTGCAGACCGGGTGCCTCTCCAACTTGAGACACACTGAAGCCAGGGAGATCATCCCCCTTTATACACAAAATCTTACATTCAATTTCTCCTCCGGACCTCTCTCCAATCAGAGTCGGAGGTACACAATCTGTAGGTACAACCCACCGTACATCCCCTCGCACCTCCCACATCATACATTGCATGTTCATGGTAATGAGCAATTTCTTGACCAGGGGTGTGTTGTAATATTCATTTTTTCTATTAAGCATGCTCAATTGCTCATGACCTGGCCCACTTTTGCTCACCTCCTAGTGAACCCTCTCAGTTTTCCTATATCAGCACTAAAGCTAAGCTATAGTGACTAGGGTCCCATCCATCACTCCTTTCCACTGATAGGGATCTCTCTACATCACCCCCTTCTCTAGCGAGACAAAGCTATCTCTTCTTACTCAAGGCCTCAAGGATGGGTCTGGCAATTTTCAGACACTGCTGTCAGAATCTCCTCTCCAGCCCCTCTCTGTTTGAATTCTCTTTAAAACTCCTTTCTTTAATAGGGTTTAATAGTAAGATTAAATGAGAACTTACCAGTTCGATTCGAAGTTTGATCTGTATTTTTATGAGGGAGTTACGATGAGGGATTACGTGAAGACCCCGTCCAGCACGCATGCGCGACATTTCTTCAAAGCAGCGGTGTGGATTCACAGAAAACACAACAATTGAAATAAATATAGTAAAGAAAAAATAAGAATTTAAATTACCAGTTGATCTGTATAATAGAGGGTGGGAGCGGAGGGCACGTAATCCCTCATCGTAACTCCTCATAAAATACAGATCAAACTTCGAACTGGTAAGTTCTCATTTAATCTTACTATTTTACTTTGGAGTCACGTGAGTGACTACGTGAAGACTTCAAAGCTCTGTGAATCCGAACCGTGTACCAGCTCATGCTTCACTCACTGCCTGAAGACCTTAGGGAGGAAGCATGTTATACAATCAACAATAACCTGTTTGTGAACAAAAAAGGTTTATTAATAACAACAAAAAACAGAGAGCTCCCCCGGGCTTAAATTAAATATTATCTGCAGACTCTAAAATTTCTGTCTGCAAATGTAAGCAGGCTCCGCCAGCGGCTTATTATAAAACCTTTGGAAAGTTCTTTCCGAGGACCATCCTGCTCTGGCCAGAATATGGTCCATAGGCACATCCATTTGCCTTGCCGCCGACGTAGATGCAGCCCTGGTGGAATGAGATTTGTACACATTAGTATCAATTCCCGCGGACTTAAGCACCTGCTTGAGCCACCTTGAAATGGTTTGGCTCGTCACCTGACCATGAGGCTTCTTGTGGCTTATCCATAAGGCTTTTACTCTCCCTCTTAAGTTATATGTTGTGTCTATGTAGTTGGCGAGATGGGTCTTGGCACACAGCCGTGGGTCAGGTGAATATGCCCGGAACTCCATAACTGGAGGCGTGGTACCTGGTCTAGATTGTTTGACCAGCCCCTGAATGTGAAATGTGATACAGTCCAATGACTCTGTCATGCTGTCCAGCCTCAGAAGGTGGAGGGACTGTACCCTTTGAGCTGACACTAGAGCCATGAGCATGACTGATTTCAGTGTAAGTTGTTCCAGAGTAAGTGACCTGGGTGGTGGCCATCCCCTAAGGTACGTCAGTACTATGCTGACATCCCAGATCTGAGTGTACCTAGGCCTAGGGGGATTGGTGTTAAAAATGCCCCTCATGATTTTGACCACTAGTGGATGGGACCCCAAAGTCAGTTGTCCTGCTGCTGGAACCAAATAAGCTGACAACGCACTCCTGGCTGTATTAATGGCGCTGTAGCTGAGTCCTTCCCGATGTAATTCAAGCAGAAACTCCACAACACTGGTGGCTGTAGCTGTATGTGTAGGTAGTTCCTGTTTTGGAGCAATACCGTTCCCATTTTCTTATATTGGTCAGGTATTGTCTCCTGGTGGACTCCCGGTGAGATGCGGTCATCATGTTGATGGCGTCCTCAGACAGTCCCAGGCCCAGTAGAGGTCTTTTTAGAATCTGCAAGCCAGGAGATTGACTCTGTCATGGCACGGGTTGACTAAATGCCTGACACTGGGTGGATTAATAACTGTCCGACTGCTGGGGAATTCCAACGGTGTTTCAACAGCCATATCGAAAGCCACTGGGAACCATGGCTGTGTAGGCCAGTCAGGTATTATCAAGATTCCTGAAGCGGAATCCAATTGAAATCTTGCGTAATACCCGACTGATGAGGCAGAAGGGAGGAAAAGCATAAAATAACATTTTCCCCCCAATGCAGCGAGAATGCATCAACTGCTGCTGCCTCAGGGTCTGGTTCCAAGCGACATACGTTGGTACCTGGTGATTCAGCCTGGATGCAAATAGATCGATATCTGGTGTGCCATAATGCTTTGTAATTTCAGCAAACACTTTGGGATTTAACATCCATTCGATGTTATCATTAAATCTACGTGACCTGGTGTCTGCCACTGTATTTTGCTTACCTGGAAGGTAAGTTTCTGATAACCAAATATGCCTTTCAACACACCATTTGCCAGATTAGGTTGGCCAATTTGTCACACGATATCGGACTTTACACCACCCATGTGATTGTTATAAGCCACCACCGTGGTATTATCTAGTTGCAACCGGACATGTGCATGATGCGTATTACATGAATATGCTTTTAACCCATAAAACGCACCCAACATTTCTAAATAGTTGATACCCCGTGTCTGTAGGCAAGATGATTCAAATTTACTCCATCTGCCCCCTGTGCTGGATTGCATGTTAGTTGCTCCCAGCCCAAAGCACTGGCATCCGTTTGAATGGTTAATACTGGGTTGGTGATCATTATGGGACTGGAGCTGAGTCTTACATTCCTCGCCCACCCATTGTAACTCTGGAATGGATTCAGCAGTTAAACTCATAGCTCGGTCAAAGTGACCTGAGTTTTGCTTTAGTGCATGCACTTTAGCTCTTTGCAAATTTTGATAGTGCAAAGGCCCAAATTGTACAGCTGGGGAAAGCTGCTACCATTTTGCCAATAACTACATGGCAGTGGACGGTGTAAGATTGGATTTTTCTGGATGTATGACAAACCCCAAAGTTTCAAACAAACGTTTGGTGGCTGCGACTGCCAAAATAGCTGTCTCCAAGGTTTTCCCTACTATTAAAATGTCGTCTAAATACGCCATGACTATATGCTTTTGTTTCCTCAATAATGCCAAGGCAGGTTTTAAGATTTTAGTGAACAACCTTGGAGCAGAGGTTAGCCCATTTGGTAAGGCTTTATATTGCCATAGCTGTTTCATCCAGATAAATTTTAAATATTTTCGATGGTCCTTGTGTATGGGTACTGAGTAGTAGGCATCTTTTAAATCAATGCTTGCTAGAAAGTACCCTCTAGAAACCAATAGTCTGGCTGTTTCAAAAGTATCCATCTTGAAATGTATATACCTGACAGGACTTGTTCAAAGTAGTTAAGTCAATGATGATGCGTCGTCCACCATCTTTTTTGATTTTAGTGAAAATATTAGACACAAATTCCAAAGGTTCATGTTTTGTTCTTTCAATGACACCTTTAGCTTGTAACCTCATCAGTTCAGCTTGACCCTCTTGTTTTTTCCTTGACTGAGAGGGTGAATACCCTTTTGGGTATATGCTGAACTGGTGGAAAATCTTTATGGACAAAGTCAATTTTGTAGCCATGAACGCTGCTGAGTATATACTTGTCATTAGTGATGGACCCCATGCATCCAAAAAACAAGTGCAATCTCCCCCCTGTTAGCACAGAGCCCCTACTGCACATATGCTGAGAGGAACCAGACCCACCTACCTCCATGGTTATTGGTGCTTCTTCTGCCTCTTCGCTGGGTGATGAGGCGTCTGCTGGGCTGTAGAGGGTTGATGTTGATCTCGATGTTGTTGGGGGAGGCGCATTTTCCATGGGGTCCGCTCTGGGCCCTGGCCTAAAAAAGGCTTACGGGGAATGGTTGCGGACCCCGAGCTTTCACCAGTCCCCATAGTGTGGTCGACGACTGGTGGACGCCATGGGGTACTGCCGCCTGGGTTTGTTGGGTCTGCTCGGTCCCAAAACCTGCCCTCACGAGACCAAAGGTCTTGGATTCTTCTTCCAGGTCTTTCACCTTTTTTGGAAGGTCTTTCCCAAAGAGCAGAATAGGAGGTTCTGACCCCGGTGTTTTGCAGAGTCCCGCAAATTTAGGGTTGAGGGCAGGCTTGATAATCTCCTTTCGCAAATTATTTATCTCATATTGAGTGGTGCACAGCAGAGCTAATGTGTCTTGCTGATTTGTGGAGATGTCCGCACCATCAATGGACCGAGCATAAGATGTTATTCCTGCAGTCAGGAATTTTAAGGATCTTCTGGAGCTTCAACTCCAGGTTTCTGATGTTCTGCCCCAAATGTCCCCAAATTTGGCTATTGACAGCAGGTACATTCAAAGATGTACAATTTCCTGGGGCTGTATATAGTTGAAGAGCCTCATTGACCACATGTTCTTGTAGGGGTTTAGAGGACAGGTGGTTAATGCTGGCTGCAAGTTTCGGCTCTAATGGCCGACCGCTTGTGGAATGGCCACGTAGCGGTTGACCACACCCAGCAGCTCTTCCTGTTCCTGTACACCCTGCGTACTCCCGAAATCTTCAGCCAGTGACCCCTCTTTCTTGACCAGCCCAGACCTGGTCGCCAATGCTGCCTTCAAAAGAAGGTTGTAGCAATGGCCAGTGCCGTAAAAGGCACTGCGGGAGTGCCTGAACTCCCTTGGCGAGGCTGCTGCTGCTCTCTCAGCAGATCTCGCTGGAGCAATTGCTCCATAAGCCGTTCCATGCGGCTTAGGCGGCTGCCTGTGCTCTCGAGCGGTAAGGCATCTTCATCCGAAACGTCGGACACTACCGCCCGGTTCTGGCTGCAGGTACCTCCAGCCCGCTGCTCAGGCAGCACTAGCGGTGCTGGGCTCGGCTCGGTAGTTATAACCGCCGCCTCTTGCCCCCCCTCCAAAGAGCATTCCTCAACAGAGGACGAACGGGGGCGAGCTGCAGACTTCTTTCCTCAGGCCTTGCTCATTCTTCCTGGAACACAAGACCACAGAGAGAAAGACACACGGCCACGGTAAACTTACCTGTCGGCCCGACTTTTCAATTTGTAGCGGGAGCGCCTTGAACTCCCGTTCGTCGCGGTGCACTGCATGAACGCTAATGTCGCGCATGCGTGCTGGACGGGGTCTTCACGTAGTCACTCACGTGACTCCGAAGTAAAATCACTTTATCCCTCACAATCCTCCCTTTTTCTTTTGCTACGCATACACTGATTAAACCCTCATTTTAAGTTCCTTCAATTCGAACTGACGTAACATCGTCCTAACCTTCTCCTCCTGTAAATCATAAACTTCCCCTGGCCGCATTATCATTATTTTCTGTATTTCCCCTTTCTCTCCCATAGGCATGACTACAGCCTGCATCTGACTTATACTTCTGGTAATAAGTTCCCTAAAACAAGGGATACAACAGGGGATGAAGATCAGTCCAGCCACTGCACATAGAAACACAAGTCCCACCGTTCTCCACCATGTTCCTCCGAGGATAGAATCCCACCATTGGGTTCCCATAATCGAATTCCATTTTTGTATTGGAACATGCGCCAACTTCCGGATCCCTTCTGATGTGTCCATCACTGCCTGTCCATTATCATCGATGTTCAAACAGCAATTAGAGAGGTTGAATTTCCCGCATACCCCTCCTTCTTCTGTCAGAAGGTAATCTAGGGCTAACCTGTTCTGGTATATTGCTGTTCTCATCTGCGTCTGCTGCTTTGCCAGCATTTCCAGCGCCCCCCGCAGTTTGGTTGGTAATTACCTCCAGTACTGCCTGTAGCCTTATGATCCGGTTTAACATATATACTGGTGTTCGGTAGCCCCAGGATCCATCTTGTGCCCAAGTGGCTGGTCCGTAGTATGAGATGATTCTTGCTGGTGGCCACTCATCATCTTCCATTCTCCAATGTCTATTTTTCCTCTTTTTCCGATATAGGTCATCAAATACAGGTGTTACTAACGACTGGCCTTCTTTGGGGTTTAACAGGAAGAATCCAGGTTGTACCAGTCCAATAAAACAAGTCCCACTCCAATTCATCGGTAACACCGAGTATGCCTTGTATCCGCATATCCATAACAATCCTTCAGGGGCCGGTCCACTAGAGGCAACCTTGTTCCATATATCTCGCAATACTGGGATCCCCTGATAAGGGTTATTCCCGGTGCAGTTCCATAGTCCGGCTGATTCCACTCCATCAATCTCCATCCGGATAGCGCAGTTTTTCCCATATTTCTTAGTTAGATACCATTTAGGCTCCTCTGGCCACCACACTCGGGACTGATTTGGCCACTGGGTGACGATGCGCTGGCAGGGGCTGCTGCCTACTAGGACGGCATCCTTTGCCCAGGGCCTAGCGATACACTCAGTCCCGACCGGAGCATCTGTCAGGATCCATACCTGGGGATCTCGGTCTTGTCCAGCTGTCAGGTTCCACCCCATCAGGTCCCATATTTCAACAATGGATCCTCTCCACGGCCAACGTGAATTCATCAGCGGGTCCTCCGCAGACCCAACAGTTAGTCACATTCAGGGTCCCAGCTATCCGGGTGGCCAAGTCCACAAACAGGTTTTTTTCTCCTTCAGGGATTTTCGATCTGCTTCTTGATTTCTTCGTACAGTGTCTGGTGCACTTGAGGCTGAATATGTGGGGGAGGGGGAGGCTTCGTGACTACTACCTTAGTAATCTCTTTCACTACTTCCTCCTTCGTCTTATCTATTGCCCCTTTTATGATCTGAGAAGGGAAAACTAACTGTACACAAACCCATCTCTCTCCCCTTGGGCAGGTAACGGCCCCAAACTTCCCTATATACCCCCTATTGCCTGCCATCAAATACTCCTTTCCCCCCTCTTTACAAATGATTCTAGTCTTTCGGTCATGGCATACTTTGTTCACATGGGAATGATAGGTAAATGATGTGGTTATTACCCCTCTGTATTGAATAGGATGATCACAATTTATTAATACCTTTTACAACAATTAACATTTATCACAATTATTAATACCTTTTACAACAATTACATACAAAGCAAACAATACCACGACTGCTCCTTTCATACTGTCAGTTATACATTCAATGCTTTTCTTTTTAAAATTACTGTTAGGGGTTTACTTCCCGGCTTCACCGTCCACTGTTCCTCCTCCTCAGGAACGGGTGGATCGACGGGTCCTCTAACCCAGATCACGTGGGTCCACCCTTTTTCTTTTATTCGTATTGCTGTCTCAGTTGTCAGTAATACTTAGGTATGGGCCGGTCCACTGGGCTGGAGTTTTCTCCTCCTTCCAATTTTTGACCAGTACCCAGTCGCCGGCCTTTACAGCATGTATTGGAAAGTCAAGTGACGGGCTTTGAGCCAATAATCCTTTCGCTTTTAATTCTGTAAGGGAACGAGATACAGCCAGGTAAATAGTTCCTTGAGAATACATCACTGCCCTCTATGGTGGGTATTCCTTCTATCTTTCCCAAATAAGGGTAACCCAAACAACATTTCATAGGGGGACACTGCTAACTTTGCATGGGGTCTCCGTTGCTTTTCTCAAAGCCTTTCTGTTTCCCTACTGCTCCAAACATATGCCAGACTCCATGTACATATGCTGCTCTTAAAGCCTTAATTTCTGCCAATTGAGCTAAGCAAGATTGCAGCAAGCTTCCAATTTGATCCTGCGCTATAGCTTTTACTTCTTTAGATATTACTCGTCCAAATATTCTACCTGCTGCTGACAAAACAAAAACTTCTTCCTTGATACATCATGACCTCCTGTGCCATCTTTTCCAAGATAATTACAATGTCTTTTTCTCACGTTGCTCCTCACTTGTGGAACAAAAACCAACAAATCTCCACATACTATATTGCAACACCTTCCAAATCTGCCTACAACATCTGATTAAAAAACACGCCGCTAGCATTTTAAAACGCTGCCGCATCCTAGCCTAGGTGTATTTAATACCTCTTCTTAATGTTCTTATCATAGTTATGTTCACCATTATCTTAATATTATTATTAAGATCATTATTATTATTATTATTATTTCCTGATTATCGTACCTGTTCACATCCCCAACACACCTTATCCATTACCTATCTCTTACTAGCCTTGTCTGGGCTTAGATCCAGATTTATTTCACTCCCGATAGGGCATTTGAGAAAACACTCTCCCAAATACATTTATTATTGGCATGGAATCTCTGGCCCCTGTTTGGCTCTGTCATAGGACTCACTGTGTGTCGGTGATCACTTTTATTCCAGACTTCAACCAGGTCTGTTGTTACTGACACATTGTCTTTCCTTTTCATGCTTCTTTCTTTCTAAAGCAGTCTCATCAATTCATCCCTCTGCTTCCCACTTTAATCCTTTCTGATCTGCCTTCTTTCTCATTCTAAACTCAATGTCTTACTTCTCAGATAGTTTATCCTCCTTTGCAAATTTATTCACCTTCCTTTTAAAATCTTCCACTGACTTCTCGATCCTCATATTTTACCACCACCTCTTCTACCTCGGGTAATGTCATCACTTTCCCTTCTACCCCTGAGATTCTAACCTGTTTTTTTTTTTACCCAATCTCATTCCTTCTGGTACCTTAGTTATACTCGATCTTTCTGCTCCCGAATCTACCATAAATATCATATCCTCTCCCTGGGGTCCTAATTTCAAATTTACCAGAGGTTCCCCAGGGAGCGGAACCCCTGACTCCCCTATTCTTCCTCCATGCGTGCGTACGACTGCACCTCCCGTCGTCGCTTAGGACATTCCCTCTTGAAATGACCCTCCTCTTTACAATAATAACACCAGGGTGGCCCCGTGTACCACCCTCCTGATCCTTGTTCCTTGTTTTCCCGGGGACCCCAACTTCGGTCCCTCCATTCACCTCTTCCTCGTCCTCTAATACTACCGCTTCCCCTTCCCCGGTCTCCATGAGCACCCGGCCTTCTATCACCTTCAATCCCCCCCTTCTGTGCTACTTGCTGTATGCTTGCAACATCATTTTTGCCTTTCCCTTCTGTTTCTCCTCATCCCGTCTTACTATATACCTTTTGAGCCTCTGGTTAACAACTGATTCAATGGTTTTTCATTCCAATCTTCCAATTTTCCAATTTCTTCTAATATCTGGTCTGATTTTGTTACAAAATTAACCTTCAACAAACTGCTGACCTGCGGTCGTATCAGGGTCTATCCCCGAATACTGCTGGACATTCTTCCTTAATCTTTGTAAAAACACTGTCGGAAGTTCGTCCTTGTTTCTGCTGATTTTTCAAAAGCCCGTTCGAAATTCTGTCCCCCTGGGAACGGCTTCTCTAATTCCCTTGATTATTATCTCCCTGAGATCTCTCACACTTCTTCTGTTTGGTTACTTCAAGTCGGCGCATTCAGCCTGCAACCCCTTCTCCTGCCTGTCTGACCATCTGTCTTTCTTCTGAGGTAAACAAACTTCCCAGTATCGACATCATTGTCTGCCAACTCCTTTTTTTTTTTCTCTCTGGGCCCCATTAAATTTATTACCCTTCTCCAACCAGAATGTTTATCTAAACAAACCATAAAAGCTGCTTGTTATTCAGCAATTAACTTATTTCTAATTTTGTTCAAACCATTCCCCCTACAAATACACTTACGACTAACAATTTGCCAAATTAAACTTTACTGAAAGGAAAATCTATAGAAGCCAAGCAACCTACTTTTTCCAACTTCCCCTTTTTAAGTTGCGATGATTCAAAGCATTGTCCGTTACCTTACAATAACCTCCCCCATTGCTTACAATTCCTTAAAGGAACACACACACACAACCCTTACAACATGGCCCACAGCAAACAAAAACCTATCACATATACAAACTTCCTCATTCATACAAAACCGGTTTTTAAACATTAGTTCCATTCTTACTTCAATGAGATTGTTTGAAACAAATTAATATTTTTCATAAAAAACATTTTTTTTTTTGGCCCTAGGAACTGATCTATTTGTTCAGCCAGTCCCAAGGGGTCTTCCAATAAACTTTTCATCTCCTTTTTAAAGTTCCTCACCCCCATACTGGTGACAGGCACATAGTTTCCTTACTCTTTACCCGGGTGTTCCCTTCACCCCATCCAACATTCGCCCCAACGGGGACTATCGGGCGGAATGTTAGGCTACCATATCAGTATGAGCCTCATTCCCGGTTCCCCGGACCCTTACTTCTCCCGTTTCCGGTTTCCCATTACCTTGTCGGACTATTCCCGTCGACAAATTCCCGATCGCCCAGGCAATTACTTAATAGTCGTTTTTCTTACCTGGGTCCTGTGCACAAGAATCACTCGACCGTACCCGTACGTATTTACCTTACAACCCCCTCTTGCGTCGGAGTCTTTTCCAGCGGATATCACTCGCTCAAACTGCTGATGGCAAGCAAGAGATCATAGACTGCTGGAAATCAGCAGGGTGCACCTTCCCCTCCTTCCTTGTCTCCTACCAAGCAGCCGAGTGGCGATCGCGGACGATCCCCCCAATTTGTGAGATTACCCTTTATGCTCACAATAAATACTCAAAGAACTAAATCCACGGAAGCAAGAGATTTCTTTATTTTACGAGTGCTGCAGACCGGTGGTTCTCTCCAACTTGAGACACACTGAATCCAGGAAGGATTCATCCCCCTTTATACACAAAATCTTACATTCAATTTCTCCTCCGGACCTCTCTCCAATCAGGTCGGAGGTACACAATCTGTAGGTACAACCCACCCGTACATCCCCTCGTACCTCCCACAGTCATACATTGCATGTTCATAGGTAATGAGCAAATTTCATTGACCAGGGGGGTGTTTGTAATATTCATTTTTTCTATTAAGCATGCCTCAATTGCTCATGACCTGTGCCCACTTTTGCTCACCTCCTAGTGAACCCTCTCAGATTTTCCTATATCACACTAAAGCTAAGCTATAGTGACTAGGGTCCCATCCATCACTCCTTTCCACTGATAGGGATCTCTCTACATCACCCCCTTCTCTAGCGAGACAAAGCTATCTCTTCTTACTCAAGGCCTCAAGGATGGGTCTGGCAATTTTCAGACACTGCTGTCAGAATCTCCTCTCCAGCCCCTCTCTGTTTGAATTCTCTTTAAAACTCCTTTCTTTAATAGGGTTTAATCACTTTATCCCTCACAGCAGGCATAAATAAATACAGAACAGATCAGTGTGTCCATACACCATTGAATATATATATATATATATATATATATATATATATATATATATATATATATATATATATATATATATATATATATATACACACACACACATAAATACGCTGATAAAGTGCAATAGGCTATTAATGTTCAGGGTTTGTTTGAAGTTGTGTTTAATAGACTGGTGGCTGTGGGGAAGTAGCTGTTCCTGAACCTGGATGTTGCAGATTTCAGGCTCCTGTACCTTCTACCTGAAGGTAGCAGTGAGATGAGTGAGTGACCAGGATGGTGTATGTGTGTAGTGGCCGTTTGGTCTGTTTTGCATGTCACTGATGATGACATGTGCCTTTAAATTTTAGACTGCCTGTTATATTGTGGGTGGGATTTATGACGTGTTTTTGGGCGTGTTTGGAGCTTAGATGCTTGCGCAGAAGTTTAGTTTTTAGATTAGTTGGGCGAGCCGATGGGGAAGGTTGACCCTTCTACCATGCGGGCCAGGTCTTCACAGTGTTACAGAGACACGAGGAGTTTTCTAATGTCTAAAGTAATAAGCTGGAGTTCGAAGAAGATTGTAGTAACGAGTCAGAAGAAACTTGTGTGAGGGATAAAGTGATTAAACCCTATTAAAGAAAGGAGTTTTAAAGAGAATTCAAACAGAGAGGGGCTGGAGAGGAGATTCTGACAGCAGTGTCTGAAAATTGCCAGACCCATCCTTGAGGCCTTGAGTAAGAAGAGATAGCTTTGTCTCGCTAGAGAAGGGGGTGATGTAGAGAGATCCCTATCAGTGGAAAGGAGTGATGGATGGGACCCTAGTCACTATAGCTTAGCTTTAGTGCTGATATAGGAAAACTGAGAGGGTTCACTAGGAGGTGAGCAAAAGTGGGCCAGGGTCATGAGCAATTGAGCATGCTTAATAGAAAAAATGAATATTACAACACACCCCTGGTCAAGAAATTGCTCATACCATGCAACATGCAATGTATGAATGTGGGAGGTACGAGGGGATGTACGGTGGGTTGTGCCTACAGATTGTGTACCTCCGACCACTGAGTTTGGAGATGAAAGAAAAGAAGAGGTCCGGAGGAGAAATTGAATGTAAGATTTTGTGTATAAAGGGGGATGATCTCCCTGCTTCAGTTGTCTCGAGTTGGAGAGGCACCCGGTCTGCAGACCGTAAAATACAAGAAATCTCTTGCTTCCAGGATTTAGTCTTTGAGTATTTATTGTGAGCATAAAGGGGTATCTCACAAATTGGGGCTCGTCCGCGATCGCCACTCGGCTGCTTGGTGGGAGACAAGGAAGGAGGGGATGGTGCACCCTGCTGATTTCAGCAGTCTCTGATCTCCTTCTTTGCCATCAGCAGTTTGAGCGAGTGCTATCCGCTGGAAAAGACTCCGGAAGCAAGAGGGGGTGTAAGGTAAATACGTACGGGACGGTCGAGTGATTCTTGTGCACAGGACCCAGTAAAAAAACGACTATTAAGTATTGCCTGGGGCGATCGGGATTTGTCGGACAGGAATAGTCCGACAAGGTAATGGGAAACCGGAACGGGAGACGTAAGGGTCCGGGGAACCGGGATGAGGCTCATACTGATATGGAGCCTAACATTTCCGCCCGATAGTCCGTTGGGCGAATGTTGGATGGGGTGAAGGGGAACACCCAGGGTAAAGAGTAAGGAAACTATGTGCCTCTCACCAGTATGGAGGTGAGAAACTTTAAAATGGGAGATGAAAATTTATTGGACGACCCTTGGGACTGGCTGAACAAATAGATCAGTTCCTAGGGCCAAAACGTTTTTATGAAAAATATTAATTTGTTTCAAACAATCTCATTGAAGTAAGAATGGAACTAATGTAAAAACCGGTTTTGTATGAATGAGGAAGTTTGTATATGTGATAGGTTTTTTTGCATTGTGGGCCATGTTGTAAGGGTGTCTGTGTGTGTTCCTTTAAGAATTGTAAGCAATGGGGGAGGTTATTGTAAGGTAACGGACAATGCTTTGAAACTCAGCGCAACTTAAAAAGGTGAAGTTGAAAATGTAGTTTTGCTTGGGCTTCTATAGATTTCTTTTCAGTAAAGTTAATTTGGCAAATTGTTAGTCGATGTATTTGTAGGGGGAATGGTTTGAAACAAAATTAGAAATAAGTTAATTGCTGAACACCCTCCCAAGCAGCTTTTTATGGTTTGTTTAGATAAACATTCTAGGTTGGAGAAGGGTAAATAATATTAATGGGGCCCAGAGAGAGAAAAAAAAAGGAGTTGGCATACAATGATGTCGATACTGGGAAGTTTGTTTACCTCAGAAGAAAGACAGATGGTCCAGACAGGCAGGAGAAGGGGTGCAGGCTTGATCGCCGACTTGAAGTAACCAAACAGAAGAAGTGTGAGAGATCTCAGGAGAAATAATCAAGGGAAATTAGAGAAGCCTTTCCCAGGGGACAGAATTTCGAACGGGCTTTGAAAATCAGCAGAACAAGGACGAACTTCCGACAGTGTTTTACAAAGATTAAGGAAGAATGTCCAGCAGTATTCGGGGAATAGACCCTGATACGGCCGCAGGTCATCAGTTTTGAAGGTTAATTTTTGTAACAAAAAAATCATGACCAGATATTAGAAAGAAATTGAGAAAAAATTGGAAAGATTGGAATGAAAAACCATTGATTCATTTGTTAACAGAGGCTCAAAAGGTATATGTAATGTGACGGATGAAGGAGGGGAGAAAAACAGAAGGGAAAGGCAAAAAATGATGTTGCAAGCAGTACAGCAAGTAGCACAAAGGGGGGATTGAAGGTGATAGAAGCCGGGTGCTCATGGAGACCGGAAAGGGGGAAGCGGTAGTAAATTAGAGACGAGGAAGAGGTGAACGGAGGGACCGAAGTTGGGGTCCCCCGGAAAACAAGAACAAGGATCAGGAGGGTGTACAATGGGGCCACCCTGTGTTATTATTGTAAAGAGGAGGTCATTTCAAGAGGGAATGTCCTATCACGACGACGGGAGGTGCAGTTTGTACGCACTCATGGAGGAAGAATAGGGGAGTCAGGGTTCCGCTCCCTGGGGTGTAATGGGATACACACGGGAACCTCTGGTAAATTTGAAATTAGGACCCAGGGAGAGGATATAGATATTTATGGTAGATATTCGAGCAGAAAGATCGATATAACTAAAGGTACCCGAAGGAATGAGATTGGGTAAAAAAACAGGTTAGAATCTCAGGGTAGAAGGGAAAGTGATGACATTACCCGAGGTAGAAGAGGTGGTGTAAAATATGAGGATCGAGAAGTCAGTGAAGATTTTTAAAAGGAAGTGAATAAATTTGCAAAAGGAGATAAACTATCTGAGAAGTAAGACATTGAGTTTTAGAATGAGAAAGAAGGCAGATCAGAAAGGATTAAAGTGGAAAGCAGAGGGATGAATTGATGATGACTGCTTTAGAAGGAAAGAGCGTGAAAAAAGGAAAGACTATGTTGTCAGTAACAACAGACCTGGTTGAAGTCTGGAATAAGCGATGCACCGACACACAGTGAGTCCTATGACAGAGCCAAATAGGGGCCAAGATTCCATGCCAATAATAAATGTATTTGGGAGAGTGTTTTCTCAAATGCCCTATCGGGAGTGAAATAAATCTGATCTGAGCCCAGACAAGGCTAGTAAGGAGATAGGTAATGGATAAGGTGTGTTGGGGATGTGAACAGGTACGACAATCAGGAAATAATAATAATAATAATAATAATAATAATGATAATGATCTTAATAATAATATTAAGATAATGGTGAAACATAGCTATGGTTAAGAACATTAAGAAGAGGTATTAAATACACCTAGGCTAGATGCGGCAGCGTTTTAAATACTAGCGCCGTGTTTTAATCAGATGTTGTAGGCAGATTTGGAAGGTGTTGATATAGTATGTGAATGATTTGTTGGTTTGTTCCACAAGTGAGGAGCAACGTGAGAAAGAGACATTGTAATTATCTTGGAAAAGATGGCACAGGAGTCATGATGTATCAAGGAAGAAGTTTTTGTTTTGTCAGCAGCAGGTAGAATATTTTGGACGAGTAATATCTAAAGAAGTAAAAGCTATAGCGCAGGATCAAATTGGAAGCTCGCCTGCAATCTTGCTTAGCTCAATTGGCAGAAATTAAGGCTTTAAGAGCATCATATGTACATGGAGTCTGGCACATGTTTGGAGCAGTAGGGAAACAAAAAGGCTTTGAGAAAAGCAACGGAGACCCCATGCAAAGTTAGCATGTCCCCCCCTATGAAATGTTGTTTGGGTTACCTTATTTGGGAAAGATAGAAGGAATACCCACCATAGAGGGCAGTGATGTATTCTCAAGGAACTATTTACTGGCAATGTCCCGTTCCCTTACAGAATTAAAAGCGAAAGGATTATTGGCTCAAAGCCCACCACTTGACTTTCCAATACATGCTGTAAAGGCCGGCGACTGGGTACTGGTCAAAAATTGGAAGGAGGAGAAACTCCAGCCCAGGTGGACTGGACCGTACCTATATTACTGACAACCGAGACAGCATTATAACGAACAAAAGAGAAAGGGTGGACCCACGCGATCCGGGTTAAAGGACCCTCGATCCACCCGTTCCTGAGGAGGAGAACAGTGGACGGTGAAGCCGGGAAGTAAACCCTAACAGTAATTTTAAAAAAGAAAAGCATTGAATGTATAACTGTACAGTATGAAAGGAGCAGTCGTGTGTATTGTTTGCTTTGTATGTAATTGTTGTAAAAGGTATTAAATAATTGTGATAAATGTTATCATCCTATTCAATACAGAGGGGTAATAACCAGATCATTTACCTATCATTCCATGTGAATAAAGCATGCCATGACCGAAAGAATAGAATCATTTGTAAAGAGGGGGAAAGGAGTATTTGATGGCAGGCAATAGGGGTATATAGGGAAGTTAGGGGCCGTTACCAGAGCCCAAGGGGAGAGAGATGGGTTGTGTACAGTTAGTTTTATCCCCTTCTCAGATCATAAAAGGGGCAATAGATAAAGGACGAAGGAGGAAGTAGTGAAAGAGATTACTAAGGTAGTAGTCACGAAGCCTCCCCCTCCCCCACCTCAAGTGCACCAGACACTGTACGAAGAAATCAAGAAGCAGATCGAAATCCCTGAAGGAGGAAAAAAACCTGTTTGTGGACTTGGCCACCCGATAGCTGGACCCTGAATGTGACTAACTGTTGGGTCTGCGGAGGACCCGCTGATGAATTCACGTTTGGCCGTGGAGAGGACCATTGTTGAAATATGGGACCTGATGGGTGGAACCTGACAATTGGACAAGACCGAGATCCCCAGGTATGGGTCCTGACAGATGCTCCGGTCGGGACTGAGTGGTATCGCTAGGCCCTGGGCAAAGGATGCCGTCCTAGTATGCAGCAGCCCCTGCCAGCGCATCGCACCCAGTGGCCAAATCAGTCCCGAGTGTGGTGGCCAGAGGAGCCTAAATGGTTATCCAACTAAGAAATATGGGAAAAACTGCGCTATCCGATGGAGATTGATGGAGTGGAATCAGCCGGACTATGGAACTGCACCGGGAATAAACCCTTTATCAGGGGATCCCAGTATTGCGAAATATATGGAACAAGGTTGCCTCTAGTGACCGGCCCCTGAAGGACTGTTAGATGGATATGCGATACAAGGCATAACTCGTGTTACGATGAATTGGAGTGGGACTTGTTTTATTGGACTGGTACAACCAGGATTCTTCCTGTTAAACCCCAAAGAAGGCCAGTAGTTAGGAACACCTGTATTTGATGACCTATATCGAAAAAGAGGAAAATAGACATTGGAGAATGGAAGATGATGAGTGGCCACCAGCGAGAATCATCTCATACTAACGGACCAGCCACTTGGCACAAGATGGATCCTGGGCTACCGAACACCAGTATACATGTTAAACCGGATCATAAGGCTACAGGCAAGTACTGGAGGTAATTACCAACCAAACTGCGGGGGCGCTGGAGATGCTGGCAAAGCAGCAACGCAGATGAGAGCAGCGATATACCAGAACAGGTTAGCCCTGGATTACCTCCTGAAGAAGAAGGAGGGGTATGCGGGAAATTCAACCTCTCTAATTGCTGTTTGAACATCGATGATAATGGACAGGCAGTGATGGACATATCAGAAGGGATCCGGAAGTTGGCGCATGTTCCAATACAAAAGTGGAATTCGAATTATGGGAACCCAATGGTGGGATTCTATCCTCGGAGGAACATGGTGGAGAACGGTGGGACTTGTGTTTCCTATGTGTCAGTGGCTGGACTGATCTTCATCCCTGTTGTATCCCTTGTTTTAGGGAACTTATTACCAGAAGTATAAGTCAGATGCAGGCTGTAGTCCATGCCATGGGAGAGAAAGGAAATACAGAAAATAATGGATAATGCGGCCAGGGGAAGTTTATGATTTACAGGAGGAGAAGGTTAGACATGTTTACGTCAGTTCGAATTGGAGGAACTTAAAATGAGGGTTAATCAGTGTATGCGTAGCAAAAGAAAAAG
Source organism: Okamejei kenojei (assembly GCA_035221665.1). Lineage (NCBI taxonomy): Eukaryota > Metazoa > Chordata > Chondrichthyes > Rajiformes > Rajidae > Okamejei > Okamejei kenojei. Next base: position 7,867 of record JAVHYY010000221.1, on the reverse strand, counting down.
GGAGGATTGTGAGGGATAAAGTGATTAAACCCTATTAAAGAAAGGAGTTTTTAAAAGAGAATTCGCAAACAGAGAGGGGCTGAGAGGAGATTCTGACAGCAGTCAAATTGCCAGACCCATCCTTGAGGCCTTGAGTAAGAAGAGAATAGCTTTGTCTCGCTAGAGAAGGGGGTGATGTAGAGAGATCCCTATCAGTGGAAAGATTGATGGATGGACCCTAGTCACTATAGCTTAGCTTTAGTGCTGATTATAGGGAAAACTGAGAGGGTGGTGGGTGGGTTGGGTTCTTGGTGTAGGTGTTGGGACTAGGAGGTGATTTTGGTGGCAAAGTTGGGGGATGTTTGGTGGCGGTGGGTGTTGGATAGGGAGGAGGTCAGGTCAGGGCGTGGGTAGCAATGGGTGTGGTGAGCAGGGTGGGGCTTAAGGTTTTATGACAAAAAAAAAATGAATATTACTAACACACCCCTGGTCAAGAATTCGCATAACCATGAACATAGCAATGTATTGATGTGGTGAGTACGAGGGGATGTACGTGGGTTGTGCCTACAGATTGTGTACCTCCGACCCTGATTGGAGAGAGGTCCGGAGGAGAAATTGAATGTAAGATTTTGTGTATAAAGGGGGATGATCTCCCTGGCTTCAGTGTGTCTCGAGTTGGAGAGGCACCCGGTCTGCAGACTCGTAAAATAAAGAAATCTCTTGCTTCCAGGATTTAGTCTTTGAGTATTTATTGTGAGCATAAAGGGTATCTCACACTTGGATGTATCGTACTGTTTTCTAGCAACAATAAAGCATTTATTCATCAAAAGACTGTTTTTTGAAGTCATATCAGAGAAGAGGCTCTGAAGGTCTCTGTGAGTGAGCTTGCATGCATTTAGAAGACACCCCCTTCAACCATTCTCATCCAAATAGCGGCTAGGGTGCTAATTACCTGAAAGATATGATAATCTGCCACTACATTAAGTAGAAGGGAGTAGTGAGAGACCCAGGAGCCGTTGGAGCGAGAGGAGCAGTTTCCGGCCAGGTGAGTTTAAAAATCGAGCGCGGGGCTTTGCTCCACAGAGGTCCAGGCGCCGTTGGAGCGAGAGGAGGAGTTTCTGGGCAGTGAGTTTAAAAATCGAGCACGGGGCTTTGCTCCACAGAGCCGTTGGACCGAGAGGAGGAGGAGGATCCAATCTGTAACGTTGTTTCACACTTCAAAGGAAGTGGTCTGGTGGAAGCCGCTGATTGGTGGAAGCGGACTAGAGGAAGCAGCTGATTGGGAGCAATCCCAGGTTTGCATTTCTGCTTTCTGTTTAAGGGTTCAGTGAGTTAAGGGTTCAGTGAGGTAAGGGTACAGTGCTTTTTAGTAAAGATACAGTTTAAAGGATTAAGATTTATATATGTGAGTTTGATTTAAATTTTGGGGCAAGCCATGTCAGTTGAGATCGGCCATGGTTTCTGCAACAATATGTGGAGATCAGGGATTTTGTGTGTGTGGGCGGTGTCCCGTATGTGTGGGACTAACGTTTGTACATGGGAATGGGTAGGGTGTCCAGCTGCAGTCCGAGATGGCAGTCACCGCATTAGCGGCTCTCATACGATTGGCTGTGCTGCGGTTGGATTTCATACTGGAAGCATCCACAATGCGGAGAAAGGACGTGGAATAGCAACGTACAGTGAGTTTGGCCACACCGCAGGTAAAAGTTAAGCGCTACAGAAAGGGAACAGTGGCCACTAGCCAGCCGTAGCAGTAGCAGGTAGTTGCAGGAGTCCCCTGCGTCATCTCCCTCCTAAACAGATATATCATTTTGGATACTGTTGGAGGAGATCGCTAATCAGGGTAAGGCAGCAAGTAACAGCAGCCAAGTATCGATGGGCACCATGGGTGGCTCTGCGGCACAGGAGGGGAGGAAAAAAGAGTGGAAGGGCTATAGTAATAGGTGATTCAATTGTAAGGGGAATAGATAGGCATTTCTGCAGCCGCAAACGAGACTCCAGGATGGTATATGTGAGAGGATAAAGTGATTAAACCCTATTAAATGAAAGGAGTTTTAAAGAGAATTCAAACAGAGAGGGGCTGGAGAGAGTTTCTGACTACAGCAGTGTCTGAAGGTTTGCCAGACCATCCTTGAGGCCTTGAGTAAGAAGAGATGCATTGTATAAGCTAGAGAAGGGGGTGATGTAGAGATCCCTATCAGTGGAAAAGAGTGAGAGATAGATGGGACGCCTTGTCACTACAGCTTAGCTTTAGTACTGATATAGGAAAACTGAGAGGGTTCACTAGGAGGTTGAGTAAACTGGGCCAGGTCATGACAATTGAGCATTCTTAAATAGAATAAATGAATATTACAACACACCCCTGTCAAGATATATGCTCATTACCATGAACATGTTTGAACATGCAATGTTATGATATGGAGTGTGCGGAGGGGATGTACGGTGGGAGGTACCTACAGATTGTGCTCCTCCGACCCTGATTGAGAAAGTCCGGAGGGAGATTGAAGTGTAAGATTTTGTGTATAAAGGGGATGATCTCTCTGGCTCAGTGTGTCTCGAGTTGGAGAGGCACCCGGTCTGCAGACTCGTAAAATAAAGAAATCTCTTGCTTCCAGGATTTAGTCTTTGAGTATTAATTGTGAGCATAAAGGGTATCTCACAGTATGTTGCCTCCCTGGTGCAAGGGTCAGGGATGTCACTGAACGGCTGCAGAACATTCTGGAGGGGGAGGGTGAACAGCCAATTGTCGTGGTGCACATTGGCACCAATGATATTGGTAAAAAACGGGATGAGGTGAAGTTAGGAAGCTAGGGGATAAACTTAAAATAGGACCTCAAGGTAATAATCTCTAGATTAAGGTAATAATCTCTGGATTACTACCAGTGCCATGTGCTAGTCAGAGTAGAAAGAGGAAGATATTTCAGATGAATACGTGGCTTGAAAAATTGTGCAAGGGGCAGGGATTCAAATGTCTAGGACATTGGAACCAGTTTTGGGAGAGGTGGGACGAATACAAACAGGTGGGTCTGCACCAGGGCTAGAATGGAACCAATGTCCTTGGAGGAGTGTTTGCTAGTGCTGTCGGGGAGGATTTGAACTAATGTGGCAGGGGGATGGGAGCATGAACAGAGAGACAGAGGGGTGTAAAATGAAGGTAGAAGCAATAGGTAGCAAGGTGAAAAGTAAAAGTGGCAGGCAGACAAATAAAGGACAAAAGTAAAGTGGATAGGTATATGGACGTGAAGGGAATGGATGGGTATGGTCTGAGTGCAGGTAGATGGGACTAGGGGGAAAACAAATGGTCTGCACGGACTGGAAGGGCCGAGAGGGCCTGTTTCCGTGCTGTAATTGTTATATGGTTATATGGTTATAAAAATCAAAAAGGGCCACTTTTCTTCCTTTTTTTTGTAAAATATTTTTATTAGAAGTAATTACATATTAAGAAGAAATAATATAAAATCAAAATAAAAGAAAATATTATTCGTCACATACATTCTTAATATTTTTAAAATTTACAATCTTATTTATACTTCTATATTTTTTATTTTTATAACTATATGACAAAATGATAGTAATAAAAAAAACAAGAAATAAGTAAAGAGAATAAAATAAAATGAGTGGAGATTCAGCAAGATATTCTCTTATTGGAGAATATTCAGTGATCTATTGTAAATAATTCTTCAACTATCCTTCATTCAGCTTCAGTCATGGTCCTCGAACCGGACCACCTAAAACCCTTGAAAATTCAATATTTAATATAATTAATATGCAATAATTCACTATATTCCAAATTTCCTCCGAATTGATCTAAACCTGTCCAGTTAGGACAAGTCTGAATCTTCCAGGTGAATTTTCTCCGACATTTCTTGTAATCCAATTTTATGATTGTGGGGATATGGACCCTTTACAAAATCTTAGTATATAATTTTTTACCAATTCAATTAAACTAAAACCATAAAAGAAAATAGTTTGTAGTCTGGATCCTTTTTCTAATAGTTCCCAATATATTGTAAGATTTTGATCTGGAATTAAATTTGCATTAAAACTCTACATACAGATTAGCTTACAGTTTCTGTCTCAAAAAATTAGTAATTGTTTGTACATTTTTAATGAATGGCGTTAGATTAGCCTTCTAATTGTTGACATTTATCACACTTTCAACATAATTGATGAAGGGTAAGAAGTATGTAAAAACAAGTCTGAAGGCTTTGTGTCTCGAATAGCAAAGAGCATTTTAATAAGGGATGAGTTGAAAGTGAAGATATTTATTAATGTATAAGATATATTTGGATCACAGAGACATGGTCCAGAGGTGACACAAAAGGGGCACTGGAGCTTGATCATCCACAATTCAATATTCAGAGGGATAGACAAAAGATAAAAAGGTCTGGGGGGTAGCGTTGCTGGTTAGAGAGCAATTACACATCAATAGAAAGGAAGACATTCGCTTGTAGGATGTTGGAATGCAGATAATGGTAGAGACTCCGAAACACTAAGGCAGAAAACGCTAGTGGAGTTGTGTACATGCCACGCTAACATAGTGGTGTATCTAGGGGATGCATCAAACAGGAAATAAAGAAATTGCGAGCAACTAAGGAAAGACAAAAATGGGTGACTTTCATCTACATAAAGATTGGGTGGAATCAAATGCAGGGTGCTAGGAATGAGTGTTTCTGGAATGTATGCGGATTTGTTTTTCCTAAACCAACATTAGAGGAACCAACGAGAAGCAGCTATTCAAGACTGGGTATTGAGTAATGAGGAAGGTTATTCGCAGTCTGTTGCGTGCCCCTTTGGGCAAGAGTGACCTAAATATGGGTTGATTTCGTTTAGGATGATTAGTTTAATTCAGAAACAAGGGTTTCTGAAATTAAATAGAATGTATACTTTGAGGGTATAGACGTGAATTGGCCATGATAGACTGGCAATTGATTCTTAAACGGATGACGAGTTGATATTGCAATGAAGCATTTAAAGACCCGCATGATTGACCTTACAACAATATGTTCTTCCCAGTTTGCAAAATAAATATCACGGAATAGTGCATCCGTAGATCCAAGAAATCAGGGATACTATCAAAAACAAATGAATAACATACAAATTAGCCAGAAAAAGCATCCTACCAGAGGACTAGTGAGAAATTAGTCCACAAAGGATGACAAAGGGCTTATTAGAGAAAGAAATAATAATGAAATGAAAAACCTGGCAGGAAATGAACTGCAAATGTTTTTTTATAGAAATGTGAAGAAGAAAACAATTAGTTAAAATCAAAATGTAGTCCCTTGCAGTCAGAAAGCAGTGAATGATCAGGGGGAACAAGACATTGCAGACCAAATTAAGTAACTACTTGGATCTATACGTTTACTAAAGAAAAATCAATAATCTCCAAACAGCAGGGACGCTGGGGTCGAAAGTATGGAAGTAACTGAGTGAAATCCCGTTAGTCGGGAAGTGGAGTTTAGGTAAATTGCATATAAAGCCCGATAAATCCCCATGGCCAGATAGGCTGCAACCCAGAGTGCTTAATGAAGTAGCCCTTTAAAAGTTCACTTAAAAAGATAGACAAAGTATAACAAATCTAAGACTGTACAAAGCTTAATTAAACGTCCTGACGGTGTTGACGTAAGAGACCCAGAGCAACAGTTTTTTACTCGTGAACTCCATGCCCACACACACAAAATAGACCCCAGAAACCCCGATTTTAAATACGTAACAGAAATATATGTAACAAATTGCATGATGTAATTAACAAAAACCATCACCACCTCCAAATATGTAGGGTTTTTTTTCACTCTTTTGCCAAACCAGTCACTCCCAATGGCATCCTCATGGTCTCCTTTCTTATCCGATAACCCTTCCATTCTAACAAACGTGTAAGAACTGTGAACTATTCAACTGTAAGTTAAAGAAAACCCTGTCATGATGAGTTTGTCCAGAATCACCACATGCATTACAATTGGCCTTTTACCACAGGGAAGCTTAAATAAACAACAATCGAATAACTAACTCTTAGCCCCAGAAATCGAGAGTGCATATTATGAAATTTTTCTAAAACTCTTAGATATATCTGGAGTAAAGTTATCCTGAGATTGTAGGTAGCTAATGTAACCCCACTTTTATAAAAGGAGTGAGAGAAAACGGGGGAATATACAGACCAGTTAGACTAGACCTCGGTAGTGAGTCAATTAAAAAATGGGATAGCAGCACATTTGAAGTAGTGAAATCAATGACAATGTCAGCATGAATTTATTAAATAAATCATGTCTGAACGAAATCTTTTTCGAGGATGTTAACTATTTAGAGTGGATAATGGAGAACCATGATGTGTTTATTTATGTACTTTCATAAGCTTTCGACAAGGTCCCAACATAAATAATAGTATAACACACGAAAGCACACGGTATTGGGGTCATTTTCTATATGGATTGTCAGGTAAGCCTTTGCAAGGGTTTCCCATAAGTGTGGGTTCAGAAGTTCAATCTTTGTGTTAATGGCGGAGTAGCAAATGGAATTCAAACAGTGGCTGAATGAGATGTCAGAGAGTAATGGGATGCTGTTTTGTCATTGGAGAGCCGGTGACCAGTGGGTTGCTTCAAGGATCTGTGTTGGGGTCCTACTGTTGTATGAGCATTTACATCAATGACAGGATGATGGGGTGGAAAATTGGATAAAGTAAGTATGCATGATATACTAAATAGGGGTATAGTGGATAAATAGAAGGTAGAATTCTCAAAGTCTATCAGAGAGATTTGGGCCATTTGACAAGTGGCTGTAAGAGATGCAGATGGAGTTTAATGCTGATAATTGTAATCAACATCTTGGCAGGACAAATCAAAATAGGACCGTACATGTGTAAATGTAGGAATTGGGAATTCTGCGGAACAGAGGAGTCTAATAAATAAACTGATGCATATCCCTGAAGTGGAATCGCAAGTAGATTAGGGTGGTAAAGAATAGCCTTTGGTGGTGCTGCCATAATAAATCAGAGCATTGAAGTAGGAGGAGTAGGAATAATGTATAAAATTGTATCAAGGCATTGGTAAGACCTAATTCTGGATTGGGTGTAACACTTTATGGTGTAGCCAAGAGTTTTATATGTAGGATGTCAACACAATATGAGAGTACAGAGAGATTATAAAAGTTGCAGTTTCGACAGCAACTATGTTACAGAGAAATTTTAACAAGTTGTCTTTCTTCTTTGAGCGCGAGAAGTTAATGTGACTTGATTGAGGTCTGTAAAATATGAAAAGATAGACAGAGTTGACGTTGTTATGCTTTTCCCATTGAGGTAGGAAGATCAAACAAGAGGGGCATAACAGAAATTAAGGGACAAGAAGTTTAGGGTAACGTAGGTAACTTCTTTCTTCAGAGTGGTGTGCTGGTTGAGGGAATACATCCACAGAGGTGGTGGAAGCAGGATCGATTTTAACATTAGAAAAAGTAAAGTGGGAAAGGTATATGACGTGAAGGAATGAGGTAGGTCTGAGTGCAGGGTAGATGGACTATGGGAAAACAGAATTGTCGCACGACTGAAGGGCCAGAGGGCCTTCCCGTGCTGTAATTGTTAAAATGGATATATTTTATAACTATTATGTATGATAGAAAACTGGCTGTGCAGGCAGGAAGAAAAGAGTAGGAATTAAACTGGTCCCTTTTCAGAATGGCAGTGCATGACTATGGGTGCCGCACGGCTCTGTGCTGGACCCCAGCTATTTACAATAGATAATAAGATTTGGACAGAAGGGAAGTGAATGCAACATCCTTCCAAGTTTGGCGGGTGCATTGAACTAGGGCAGTGTCTAGCTGTAGGAGAATGCTACGAGGTCTGCAAGTTGACTTGGATATGTTGGAGTGAGCAAGGCAAAATGCATGTATACTATCTCTCTAT
>JAVHYY010000220.1:45000-122664 GCA_035221665.1 Okamejei kenojei | reverse complement strand
TGAATTCGTTCATAATCTGACTACCCTGCATGCATCCGGAAACTCCTCGGCGCCGTCCGAGAGTAGCAACTGCGGCCGGCCAAAAACATCCCACTCCGACATCCTGGATCGTCATTCGGGTCGCGGCTTTTCCTTGTTCGACACGGGAGCGCAGGTTCAGTATTTTACCACTCTCCGGGCAGCGACAACTCTACCGCAAAGCAGGCCACCCCGGACCGCAGCCAACAGCACAACATCAGAACAAACCGGTACACGATCCCCCTCAACTTCAACTCCTGTCGCTTCCAGTGACCTTTGCCATCGCCGATGTCTCCACAACCGCTGCTGGCGCCGACTTCCTCCCGGCGCGCACTCCCTGCTGGCCAACGTGAAATCACAATGTGACTCGTTGATTCTGAGACAATTCGAGTCGATCGCCCTGCGCCAAACCAAATTGACTGCGCCCCACCTCGGCTCGCTAAACTAAACATCTCCGACAACGAGTACGCCAGGATCTTGGCCGATTTCCCTGACATCATAACTCCCCAGTTCACAATGGCCAGGCGCAAGCATGTGGTGAAGCACCATATACCCACCACCGGGTCGCCCCACCACTTTCATGCACGCGCACGTAGGCTGCCCCAAATGAAGCTTCAAACCGGCAAAATACGACTTCCGCATGAATGGAGGAAATGAGCACAGTGTGCCGCTCAGCTCAGCCCGTGGGCATACCTGCTTCCCAAAGCGTCTGGGGGCTGGATATCCTGAGGGGACTACCCGCCGTTTCAACAACGATGTCATAACAGTAGACCGGTCATCTGTCCACCCCATCCAGGACTTTTCGTGCCAACCTGGCCGGTGACAATGTATTTTCAAAGAACGACCTGGTATGCGGCTACCATCAGATTGCGCTCCACCCAGACGACATTCCCAAGGACGGCTTTCATCACACCCCATTCTCATCACTCTCAGTTCCTGCACATGCTGACCTGGTTGGAGGAACGAATCCCGAACTCCAGCAACAGCGAGGTTCGTCCGCCCCGAATCGTGGGGCTTGAAATGGCCGTTGCTTTGCTTTCATCGCCCGGCTTCAACGTCGGGAGTCTCAATCGACCATCTGATACAGTAAAGTTTAATTTTATAGACCGCGCCCGGGCGATGAAAGACCCCGTGAAAGGGCCCGATTCAGCCCTGAGAAAGCATCTGATACCGCTTGAATCTTTCAAAGCTACAATGATAAATAGAGCCAGGACTTTGCCATGAATGCCATAATTGCATTTTCAGTAGCATTTTTGGATGATTTCACTAGGATAATGCATTTTTCACGATCGAGTGCCTAAATTCAAGCCGTTCCCTTTGCCTTTTCCTAAAAGGTCATGCTATTTTTCTCTAGTTTACCATGATTGACAATGACGTTTTTTCAATCTTCACACGTTAACATTTAACATTATTTATTAACCGTGTTATCATAGTGTAACTTGCGAGAAAATGTCCACACATCCCGGGCGAAACCGGGTCGTCACCGTCGTCGTTCATTCGTTCGCGCAGCCCGCTGGTTCGAGTCTTCTCCAAGAACTGTAGATGCTGGAAAAAATCGAAGTTAGGCATAACATGCTGGAGACAAAACTCAGCGGGTAATGCAGCATCTACGCAGAGAAGGAATAGGTGACGTTTCGAGTCGAGACACTTCTTCAGACTGATGTGGGGGGTGGGGGTCGGGGCGGGAAAATATAAAGAAAGAGCAGAGGCAGTAGGACTAGAAGGAGAGCTTGGAAGGGGGGGGGGGAGGAGGGAGAAGACAAGGGCTATCTAAAATTAGAGAAGTCAATGTTGATTACCGCTGCGGTGGAGTTTACACACATGAAATACACAAACTTGTCTCCTCACTACATTTACTGCTGGCTCCAGTCGCAAATTTGAGTTTTCCAGTGATCTGTGCAAGGCATTCATTGATGCTGGAATTCCACTGAGGAAATTGGAAAATAAATCTCTCAGAGGTTTTTAGAAAAATACACAGAGGAACATATACCAAGCGAGTCATCATTCAGGAAAAATATGTTGACAGCAACTTTAACATTGTGTGCAGAAAATAACAGATGAAGTTGCATGCAAGAAAATATGGTTCTCAATAGACGAGACAAACCGATGCTGTGGGCAGAGATTGTTGCCAATATGGTCATCGATACCCTGGAGGCAGGTCAACCACCAAAGGAGTGTTTGTTCACATGGGAAGTATTAGTGGTCAAACAGCTCAAGTATTGCTCAGTTGTTTACATATTCACTTGCTGTATTTTGGATAGATGTTATTAAACACGAGAATGTTCTTCTGTTTGTGACTGATGCAGCACCGTACATGGAAAAAAAAACTGATTGCGCACTTACAGGTTTATTCCCCCAAATGTTGCATTTGACATGCATAGCTCAATGACTTCATAGAATTGCGTAGCACATACATAGCTTGTTTCCAAATGTCAATCGCCTAGTTTACAATGTCAAGAAAATCTGCCTCAAAGCACCGAGATTCTGCTACCACCTCAGTCCGTTTTGACTAGGCGAGACACATGGCTCTCTGCTGTACTATACTATGCTGCACGTTCCGAAAAGATAAAATAAATCGTCAACTCTTTTGAAGAAAAAGAATCTGCTGCAGTCAGGATCGTCAGTATAATCATGCAGAAAAAAGTCCCTCCACCACGATCTTGTGTCGATTGCTTCCAAATTTGCGCACTTCCCACAAGCTATCACTTCCCTTGAGAAACATGGCGAAACATGAGTGAATAAGTTGCAGGATTTAAACAAAGTAACAGACGATATTCGTAAAATTCCTTGCGATGTAGGTAAAGAAATACAAGGACAATATGAGAGGGGATTTTAGTTAACAAAGATCTTGAAGCAATACAAAACATAGCTAAAGGTCTCAAAGATATTTGTAATGCACCACATATCGGCATGAATGCGGAGTCGTTAGCTTGTTTCAGGTATGCACCAGTGACCTCAGCTGAGGTCGAAAGAAGTTTATAACAACTGAAGCATATTCTGTCTGACAGGCGGCATTGTTTAACACCAGATACTTTGAAACAAAACGCTAGCAATTATATGCAACCAGGCAACTATTGTAATTTAATGTTGAATGCCTTCATATTATAATTTTAACCATATTTTAGTGGTTGAAATACATGCCTTTGTATGCCTCTTTTGTCAATAAATGCCTTTTTCGTGCCTTTTTTGTAATTGTATTGTGCCCTTTTGCCTGCCTATTTCATAATTTCGTAGTGCCTAACTATCTTGGCTCCAGTGATAAATAACACAAATAAATAAAACTGAACCAAACTGAAGCATCCTAATTGACAGTCTCCGGAACGGGGTTGGTATTGATGACACTGCCCTGAACTGGTTCGTCTCCTACCTCAAAGATAGGAGTTTCTCTACAAAAATAGACAACTCTTTGTCCTCCCCAGCTTTCCTATGCTGCGGAGTTGGACAAGGCTCCATCCTGGGCCCCATTCTTTTTCTTCCTGTATATGCTCCCCTGAGGTGAAGTCATTCAAAGGCACGGCATTTCCTTCCACTGCTATGCAGACGATACACAACTCTACCCCTGAAGCCCCACAACCGATCTAATCTGCTCTACCTTATCCACTGCTTCGAGGATACAAAGTGTTGGCTAGCCCAGAACCTCCTGCAACTAAACGAGAGTAAGTCTGAGGTCATCCTACTCGACCACTTGGACTCAATCAAAACTATAGCATGCAGCCTTGGAAACCTTACCCCATTTCTCAACTCCGCGTTGAAATTTGACAAACAAGTAAATGCCGTGGTAAAAGACAGCTTCTTCCAGCTTCGGACAATAGTTAAAATAAAACAATTCCTCCAATTTGACTACCTCGAACAGACCATTCACTCATTTATCTCCTCTCGCCTTGATTACTGCAACGCTCTTTACACTGACATCAGCCAATCATCCCTGTCCCGCCTGTAATTGGTCCAAAACGCCGCAGCGTGACTCCTGACGGGCACCCGAAAAAGGGACCACATCACCCCGATTCTGGCCTCTCTCCACTGGCTCCCTATGCGGTTCCGAATCAATTTCAAGCTCATTCTTTATGTATATAAAGCCATTAACGGGCTTGCCCCCACCTACATCAAAAATCTGCTTACCCACCATACTTCTGGTCCCTCAGATCAGCCGACATTGGGATACAGACGATCCCGCGGTCTAGGCACAAGCTCACGAGCGACCGTGCTTTCGCCGTTGCTGCTCCTGGAACAGCATCCCTCTTCCCATAGGAACTGCCCCCTCCATCGACAATTTTAAGTCTAAACATAAAACTTATTTCTACTCTCGAGCCTTTCTGGTGGTCCTATGAGGGAACTCTGTATGTATGTATCTATGTACTGTATGTATTGTTGACCTATGTACCACTGTTTATAGCACGTTAGTACCTGCACCACTTTGGTCAATGAGAGTTGGTTTTAAATGTGCTATAGAAATAAAATTGACATGACTTGACTTGAAATAAAGGCAAACATAAGTACCAACCTTGGAGAGGAGAGAAAGAGAGAGATGGGGAAAAATACTAAATAACGTGAGTGATCGTGAACTAGGGATTTACCTGCAAGCCAGCCAGGAAAACCGTTTTTGACCGGAGCCCTTAATAACCTGACCCGTTTAAATCCGATATCCGTTTACATATTTCCCATCCACCAATAGATCCAAATAGTTCAAATTGTAATTGTACCCGCATCAGACAGCTTTAAGAAATTATCCTTGAATACCTTCAGTAATACTTGAAGGTCAAAACATAATTGGTGACATATCGTGTTAATACGATGTTAATAGAGACATTTAACAAGCGGTTAATAGTGACACCCCCACTGTCTCGCCGAAAGCGGAGATTTTAAGAGATTTTTTCACCGAATTTCAAAATCCGGATTTTGTAATATTGTGGTGTGCGTGGTGATTGTCACCTCTCAAAGCATGGGCGTGTCCCCCCTCGGCTCCGTCCAGTCCGCCCTCCCGGGATTTTCGCCCATGTATGAAGGGACTTCAAGAGTGTGTCGGCATGGTAAACTTCTACCACCGCTTTGTGCCATCAGCCGTCAGGACCATGCAACCGTTGTTCAAGGCCCTGGCCAACATGCTGAAAGAGCTCGAAGGTACACAAAATGCTGGAGAAACTCAGCGGGTGCAGCAGCATCTATAGAGCGAATGCTGCTGAACCCGCTGAATTTCTCCAACATTTTTGTGTACCCTGGATTTTCCAGCATCTGCAGTTCCTTCTTTAACAAGCTGAAGAGTTTGTTTGGGACAACCTCAAGGAGGCGCTGACAAGGGAAATGATGCTGGTAGATCCACGGGGCAACGCACCAACAGCTCTCACAGCTGAAGCATTGGGCACAGCCGTGGGCGGAATACTGGAACAACTGATCAATGGTAGACAGAAGCCGTGACCTTAGACCCACCGAGCAGCAGTACAGCGCTTTCGATCAGGAGTTCCTCGCTCTCTACCTGGCCATGCGGCATATCCGCTACTTCCTCGAGGGCAGGGATTTCACAGCTTTCACCGAACACAAGCCACTCACGTTTGCCATTGCCAAAGTGTCTGATCCTTGGTCAGCCCGACAACAGCGCCACCTGACCTACATCTCAGAAAACACGACGTGCGTCCAGCATATCGCAGGCACGGGCAATCAGGCCACAGATGCGTTGTCCAGCACCGCCACCAATGCCATCCAGACTCTGGCACTATGTGTCAACTACACGACCGTAGCAGCCGCCCAACAATAAGATGGAGACGCTTGCCTGCCGCACTGCCACCTCAGCCCTGCTGTTGGAGGACGTGCGATTAGGACCCGCTGACACCACACTCCTCTGCGACATGTCTACGGGTCAACCAAGACCCATAATCCCCGCTGCCTGGCGCCGCCGCATTTTCCACATGGTTCACGGCCTAGCTGCCACTTCCATCCGGACAACAAAGACACCGATGGCAGCCAAGTTCATGTAGCACGGATTGCGGCAACTGGGTGAGAGCGTGAATTCCCTGTCAAACCTCCAAGATTCAGCGACACATCAAAGCGCCACTGCAGAACTTCGCCCTGAGATATGAAGATATGATCGGCGTTTCAACCACATCCACGTCTACATCGTTGGACCGCTGCCCCCATCCAGTAGTGTCACCCACCTCTTCACCATCGTGGACAGATTGACGAGATGTCCGGAAGCTGTCCGCTTCTCGGATATCTCACAGCGACCTGTGCACATGCCGTCACCGTTGACTGTATCGCACGCTTTGGTATGCCGGCGGACATCTCGGACGACAGAGGCACGTAGTTCACCTCCGAGCTGTGGTCAGCAATGACCCGGCTGCTTGGCACTCAGCTGCACCGCACAATATCCTCCCACCCGCAAGCAAACGACCTAGTGGAACGTTTTCATCGGCAAATGAAGGCATCCCTGAAGGCACGGCTCACGGGCCCAGACTGGATGGACGAATTGCCGTGGGGCATGCTGGGTATACCCACTGTCCCAAAGGAGGGCCTGGCTACTTCCTCAGTCGAGCTGGTGTTTGGCGCCCAACTTACAGTCCCAGGGGACCATCCCGGCGGCCCCTTGAACATCAAGAACCGCCCAGGACCATGCTGATGCACGTCCGTGAGAAGATGGGTACGCTTTCTCCAGTCCCAGCATCCGGACACTGTCCCACATGCACGTATGTCGCACTCGATCTCCAGGAAAACCAGTACGTCTTCCTTTGCCGAGATTCCCACCGTACACCATTGCAAAGGCCTTATGAGGGACCCTTCAGAGTACTGCAAAACGAAGCCACGGCTTTCATCATTGACATGGGCTGCAGACACGAAACTGCATCCGTGGACCGTCTTAAGCCGGCGCACTTAGATATTGACCAACCAGTGCAGGAGGCACAACCCCACTGCAGACGGCAACCAATATCATGACCAAACTCGCCCTCAACTCGACCAGCTGCAACGCCGAAAACAGCAGACACGCACACAGGATCAGGCCGCCTTTCTCGATAGCCTAAATTGAGTGTCTATTTAACACGCAACCTCTTCAATTGCATCGGGCTGTTACCTGACCCCATGCAGAAATCACGAACTTCATCAGTGTCACCACCACATTCGATGCTGTCTTTCAATTCAGAAGAACTATCCCTGACACCCCTCTCCCCTTTCTAGATATGTCTGTCACCATCGCGGAGACAGGCTATCTATTGACACTTACTATGGACATACCGCCTCCCACTGTGATGTAGAATACACTTCCTTCCACCATTCCTCTTGCAAAGAGGTTATCCCCTACTCTCAATTTCTGCGTGTCCACCGCATCTGGCTTCAAAATAAGGCTTTCCATTCGAAGAACATTGCTTCCTTGGCCTGTATGGATAAATCCCTGATCTGCTTCAATTCCGCAGATCGGCTATTTCTCCCTCCCCTCACCCCGCTGCAACAATGATTGATTTCCCCTGGTCCTCGGATTTCTCCTCACCAGCCTCCGCATCCAACAAATTATCTTTCGACGTTTTCGTCACCTCGAATTTGATCTCACCGCTCATCACATCATTCCATCTCCACCTCTTTCCGACTTCCGCAGAGCCTGCTCTCTCTCCCAACTCCTAGCTTCTGTCACCCTTCCCACTCAAACCAACCACACCCAGCCGGTACTTTTCCCTTCTAACATCTTTACATCTTTAGCTGTATATCTTTCCTTATATCTCGTTGCTCGCTTGCATCCAAGGACCCCAGGCGTTCTTCAGGGTGAAATAGAGTTCTACATACACCTCCTCTAACCTCATCTACTGCACCCGGTGCTCCCTTATATCGGCGCAATTAGCCCTGAAATTTGGGATTGCCTTGCTGAAAGAAACGAAATGAAGCAAATGAGACAAATAACATTAGCCGGTCGCTAAACACTTTACCTACCCCTCCCATTCCCATAGTGAACTTTCAGTCCTGCGCAGCTTAAACCCTTGCAGCATGAAGATCGACTTCTCTAACTTCAAGGAACCGTTGGCCCTAGTTCTCCGACCAGTCTGACTGTTCTCTCGATTATATTATTTTATATTTTTATGTTTTGTTGACACTTCCGCTAGCTAACTATAATCTATTCAACATTTTCCTCGATCCACGTCCACTATGATGTTTCGTTTTCACACCTTAACCTTCTTTATACCCCCCTGTACATGTTGGTCAATTACTGTTGTGGGACGGAGCACTGCAGGTGACGAGTCAGAGTATAGAAGTGAGATCGACCGATGGACCAAATGGTACCAGCACAATAACCTGGCTCTCAACACCAGCAAAACCAAGGAACTGATTGTGGACTTTGGAGGGGGAACGATAGGGAACCACAATCCCGTTTATATCAGCGATGGTGGAAAGGGTCAAAAACTTCAAATTCCTGGGCGTGCATATTTCCGAAGATCTTTCCTGGTCCCAGCACACTGATGCAATTATAAACAAAGCACATCAGCGCCTCTACTTCCTGAAAAGTTTACGGAGAGTCGGTATGTCAAGGAGGACTCTCTCGAACTTCTACAGATGCACAGTAGAGAGCATGCCGACCGGTTGCATCGTGGCTTGAGCGCCCCGGAGAAGAAAATAATGCAGAAAGCTCTGACCACTGCCCAGTCCATCATCGGCTCTGATCTGCCAACCAAGAAGGGGATCTATCGCAGTCGTTGCCTCAAAAAGCCTGCCAACATCATCAAGGACCCACACCATCCTGGTCACACACTCATCTTTCCGCTGCCATCAGGTAGAAGGTACAGGAGCCTGAAATCTGGTATATCCAGGTTCAGGAATAGCTCTTCCCCACAACCATCAGGCTATTAAACTCGCCATCAATCAAACTCTGTACTACAACAGTCTATTGCACTTTATCTGTTTATTTATGTGTAAATATATGGTCTATGCTATATAGACACACTGAACTATTTTGTATTTATGTTTACAATACGCTGTTGTACTGAAGCAAAGCAAGAATTTCATTGTCCTATCTGGGACACATGACAATCAACTCTCTTGACTTGACTTGTATATCTGTATCTCCCTCTCCTCTGACTCTGTCTGAAGAAGTGTCTCGAGCCGAAACGTTACCCATTCCTTTTACCCAGAGATGCTGCCTGTCCCGCTGAATTACACCAACATTTTGTGTCTATCTTCAACGACACTAGAATGACTGATATAATCGGCAACTGCAGTTCCTTCCTGAACACGTGGGACAGTTGCATCTGATGGAGCTTGAAGCAGTCTTTGCTGGAACAATGCCACAAGAAGCGGAGTTTTGCACAACTGGATTTCACTTGCTGATGTAATCAATGCGTGTAATTTGCTGTTGAAAATTCAATAACATCTCCCATCCAAGCCTCAGTAATCGCTGTAGAGGTAAATGCATGATTCTTGTATGTGATCGCTTTTCCCCAAAAACTCTTGTGTTAACTGGTGTTGGGCTGAATCTGATCATGTTACATCCTTCTCAACTGATTTTAGTTATCCAAGAATATGTCAGTGTCTGACATTGTTAAACTTACAGACACTCACCAACTACAACACTCTTGAATTTTAGCTGAAAGTCGAGGCATTGTTCAGCCTCGGAGAACGTATTCAGTAATGCGCAGTGTTTGTTCCCTTCTCTTTCTGCAGTGAATTTCTTGGCGATTGTGATCCTATCCCGGGGGAAATGCGGCCTCTCCACCTGCACCACTCGCTACCTGGTGGCCATGGCAGCGGCGGATCTATTTGTGGTTGTCACCCAGGGCATTTTGCATAAGATCCGATATCATTACTTTCTGTGGAGTTTTATGTCCTTCACCCCTGTGTGCACGGTTGTCTATGTACTGAGGTTTGCAGCTACCGAATGTTCAGTCTGGTTCACCGTCACTTTTACCTTTGATCGGTTTGTCGCCATTTCTTGCCAGAAATTGAAAACAAAATATTGTACCGGGAAAACCGCATCTGTGGTTCTCGCAACAACCGGCGTTCTTCTCTGTCTGAAAAACGTTCCCCGCTACTTCGCATCGGAACCCAGATATATCATCGGCAATGTCCGGTGGTTCTGTAAAATGGTGGACAATTATTACACTGACCTCGGGTGGGTGGTATTTGACTGGTTTGACACGGTTGTAACGCCGCTCCTCCCTTTCGCTTTAGTCCTGCTGCTTAACGCTCTGACAGTCCGGCACATTTTAGTGACCAACCGGGTCCGTAAGCGGCTGCGGGGTGAGAGCAAGGGTGAGAACCGCAGTGACGCGGAGATGGAGAGTAGGAGAAGGTCTGTGGTTTTACTCTTCGCCATCTCCGGCAGCTTCATCCTCCTATGGCTGACGGTGGTTCTAAACTTTGTCTATTATCAGATCACAGGAATTGGAGAAGAACGGAATCGCGCTGAACGAATCTTTAACAACGTCGGGTATTTACTGAGCAATTTCAGCTGCTGCACGAACACATTTATTTACACGGTGACTCAGTCGAAGTTCAGGGAGCAGGTGAAGAGCGCCGTGAAATATCCGGTCACCTCACTACTTCGGGTTATTAACAAGTCTACGTTATGAACACATAACAAAAGCGGGAGCAATCTTTCCGGTCAAGGTTTCGCCTTCTAAGTTTAACCTTGGGATTTTCCAAGGTTCAGTCCAGGGCAAATGATCCCATCAAAGGCCCCCGCTACTGGTCCTCAATTCCGTCGCAGCGAAAGTTGCTATCTTATAGCAATCATCCCATTACAGCCCCAGTGGTGACCAAACTGGATGCGCTCCCCCAAAGCAATCGACGCAGTTCCTGTTCCTACTATTATTTTCAAAGATAGACAGCGCACCTTTCCCCTCTTCCTCACTGCTGCCAGTACTCGTACCGTTTTCCCGGGGATAGCCGCGCCTCATCGCGTCAGTACAATAAATGGTTGGCTGCAACAACTCTCAGAGTTTGACTCATTAGTAGGAGAGATGTGACCCAGGTCACGGAGTGGTTTCTTGAGCCACAGACTTTCTGGTCAATGTCCTGGTCATTGTTTATCAACCATCTGTGTGGGGGTGGGGAGAGATGCGCGGCGCAGGGTGAAGAGCTTGGTAAAGATGTACAAGTGTGATGTGCAAGACAAAGAGGGAGCGCAGTGATAGGGAAAGACAGCGAGGTGTCGAGCGAAGAGGGAGCGGTCTGATAAGGAGTGAGGGAGAGGCGTGCGGACAAGGAGGGGGCGATGTGACGAGCTGGGGAGGAGGGAAGAGAGGGACAATTGATGGAAGAAAGGGAAAGGAGGAGTGGAGAGGAAGCGTCGCGAATGACAGAATGAAGGTGAATAAAAAGTAGTGTGAATAGGAGAATGAGCGAGCGAACAAGGCGATGGAAAATAAGGAGATAAGGGCAGAGGGGAGAGTGTAATTTTGGGAGAGGGAGAGGGGAGCGGAACGAGGGAGCGCAGTGATCGGGCAGAGGGATATGAGAAATTTACAGAGGAAGCGGGGTGGCGGTAAAGAATGTGGAAGAGAGCGAAAATGGAACGATGTGAGAAGGGAGAGAGGAGATGATCAAATGTGGGGAGAGAGGACCAGATGTGTGGGACAGAGAGCGTCCCAAGTGACAATAATGTGGTCCACACATGAACTTGGGATAGCTGACGGCCAAATGCCCACACTCATCATTCTCCTTCCTGATGAGACAGAATCCACACAGTGTCGAAAATCCCCCTGTGACTAATGGAGGCGAAGAGCTGGAACTTTGCTGGAAGCAACGCGTGGGCCTGTCGTTGGAGAGTTAGCAAGCACACGATTGAGGGTCTTTATCCAGACGCGAATACACAGAGAATAGAATGGGGGAAGATGTGAACATTCCGTACACAGGGGGCCGCGTTGGAAGGCACTGTTCATCACAGACACGAGCACGCAGGTAATCGTGTTGCGAAACTGTGAACACTCTAGACACGAGTGGGCAGGTCGGTGATGGGATAAGTGGGTACAATCTAAACCAGAATCCAGGAGTCGGCGTTGGAAGGTTATGTACACTTTACACACGAGTAAATAGATGGCAGTTTGGGGAGGCTCTCTAAGCGTCAGATACCAGTGCCTTCGGTGGGATATTGATGAATGTGTACACTCCTTATGCGGAACACAGACGGGAAAATGGTAGCTTGTGCACATTCCAGTCACGACTACACGGGAGATGGATTTGCAGTCGTGTGTACATTCCAAATTCGCGGACACGCGGGACAGTGTTAGAAAGGTGTCTAGATAATTGACAAGGGTGTTAGGCGAAGGTGAGGGGGAGTGATGGGGTGCATAGCGGAGAGAGAAGAGTGAGCATGTGTAGATCTAAGAGTGCTACACATGAAGAGATGAAAAGGAGAGAGAGATAACGAAAGGATCGCAGGAAAACATAGGGCGAAGTAAGGAGAGATAGGGCGAGGTGGCCAAGAGACTGGACGGCACGAAGAAACGGGCTGATGGGGGAGTATCGTGGATTGGGAGTGTGAAAACGGGAGACAGATGGGGAGGAAAGCAGAGGAAAACATGGATGGAAAGAGCTGAAGAAGAAGGTGTACATTCAGAGAGCGTGTGAAAGACGGAGCGGAAATGAAGGGAGGTGAGAGGTGGAGCGCAGAGGAAAAGGAGAGAGAAGGGGCGAAGAAGGGGGAAGCGCAAATATGGGGGGGAAGATTGAGAAAGAGTGTGACAAGAGAACATAGAGAAGATGCGACGAGGGAAGAGTCTGCACCCCTCCCCCCCCCTCCCCCCCGGACTATCCAATCACCAGCAAATTGCACGAATACCACTGTAGATGTATATACTCATACTACTGTGCAATTACTTGTTTATTCGTAAGTTCGCCCTTCGGAGATACCAACTGCATTTCGTTGTCTCTGCTTTGTACACTGCACAACTACAATTAAAGATTGAATTGAATTGAATTGAAAAATGAAGGAAATGGCGAAGGGGCGTGAAAGTTGGAAGGTGAGAAGGGACGAAGGAAGCGAGAGAGACTGACAGAGACAGAAGCAAAAACTTGCGACAGTTAAGAATAATACGAATGGGGAATAAGAGAGGTAGTGGAGAATGCCGGCGAATGAAAGAGATGAAGCGGGATGGGAGAGTACGACCGAGGGAAGACAGTGTAGGAAGTGAGTGGGATAGGAAAGGTTACAGAGAAGGAGACACCAGGAAGGGAGGTGGACGGGGAGGAATTTGGAGAGAAGTCGTGAGGGAAGAGTGCTGAGTAAGACGGATGCGAGAAAATGAGAGGGAGCAGAGAGGGGAAAGCAGAGGCTGGTGAGAGTGATATCAGTGGGGGGGGGGGGGGTGTTAGGGGTATGGTAATTATAGTAAGTCGGAGGGGAAGAGAGAGAGAGAGAGAGCGAAGGCAGAGAGCGGGTACAGGAAACAGAAAGGGAAGATGGTGCTGAGAGAACGTTAAGAACGTGCACAAATGTTAGCACAGGAGGAGTCTATTCCGCTTGCCGCGCTCGTGTCGACCATGATGCCAAATTATACGACTCCCTCCTACGCACACGAGACCCACATTGTTCCATTCCCTGCAGTTGCATATGCCTAACTCAAGCCAGTTAAGCATCACGATGGTGTCTAACTCTACCACCACCCTGGCAGTGTGCTTCAGGCCCCCACCATTTTCTGTTTAAAGTATTTGCGCCGTATATATCCTTTAACCGTTTCCCCTCCATCTGCGAGCTATGCCCTCTGGTCCTTGTAAATTCCTCCCTTGAAAAATGTTGCTGTGCCCAACCTATCCATGCCTATGATAATCTCATCTACTTCGGTCTCTCATCCACCTTCGTTGCTTCAATGGAAACAATCCAAGTATGCCAATCTCTCCTGATTTGTAATATCATCAAGACAGCATTCTTACCCTCTTTAAAACCTCGATGTCTTTTCTGTATTGTGGATTTCGGAAGTCCAATCTCCCTATCATACCCTTCCTTTCTGCTCGCTTTGAATCCTTCCTGCCCATATCTCCTTGCTCCTGGATATTTTATCTTTCACTTCCTCTTCCCGTTTATCCCACCTCTCCCCATCAACTGCCTCTCCCGCCTCCGCTTTTTACGTGTCTCCGACTATTTCCACCTAATTCTTTCCATTTCCTTCTCTCTCTGCCTTCCCTTAAGGATGGGAGGGAGATGTGAGAAAACCAGAGGGAGAAATAAGGTTGTTGTAAGAACTACAAGTTAGGAAGTGGAGATACGGAGGGCTGATATAGAGCGACCAGTGGGAAGGGTGCAGTAACATAGAGCGAGAGTTGGTATGGGGAATTATAGCCATACAGGCACACAACACGGAGAAAGACCTATCAGCCCACCTCGTCCATGAAAACCAAGATAGGCCATCTAAGCTAGTACCATTGACCAGCGTCGGGTCAATTTACCTCTACATCTTCCGTATCTATGTATCTGCCCAAGGTTGACGCAAAATGCTGAGCGGGTGAGGCAGCATCTCTGGAAAGAAGGAAGGTCGAGACCCTTCTTCAGACTGATGTCAGGGGAGGGGGCAGGACAGATATAGAATAGAGGCGGAGACAATAAGGCAAGTGGGAGAACTGGGATGGGGAAGGGGATGGAGAGAGATAGCAAGGGCTAACTGAAGTTAGAGAAGTCAATGTCCATACCGCTGGAGTGTAAACTATCCAAGCAAAATAAGAGGTGATGTTCCTCCAACTTGCGCTGGGCCTCACTCTGACAACGGAGGAGGCCCAGGACAGATAGGTCAGATTAGGAAATGGAGGGGTTGATGAAGTGCTGAGCAACCGGGAGATCAGAGAGGTTAAGGCGGACTGAGCGAAGGTGGTCAGCGAAACGATCGCCGATCCTGCGCTTGGCCTCGCCAATATAGAGAAGATGACACCTGGAACAGAGGATGCAGTAGATGAAGTTGGAGGAGGTGCCTCACCCGGAAAGACTGTTTGTGTCCTTGGATGGGGCCGAGGTGGGGGTTTAAGGGACAGGTGCTGCATCTCCTGCAGTTGCAGGGGAAAGTATCTGGACGTAGTGGGTGGTTTGGATGGGAAGGGACGAGTTGACCAGAGTGTTTCGGAGGCAACAGTCTCTGCGGAAAGCAGAAAGGGATGGAGATGGGAAGATGTGGCCAATAGTGGGATCCCGTTAGAGCTGGCGAAATGTTGCATGACTATATGCTGTATGCGACGGTTAACGGGGTGGAAGATGAGAACAAGGGGGACTCTGTCCTTTTTAAGAATGGGGGGAGGAGGAATAAGAGCAGAGCTGCGGGATATCGCGACCCTAGTGAGAGCCTCTATAATGGAAGAGGGGAACCCACGTTCCCTAAAGAATGAGGACATCCCGGATGCCCTGGTATGGAACACCTCATCCTGTGCGCAGCGGGATTGATGCATTGGGAGTAGGGGATGGAGTCTTTACAGAGAAAGAGTGGGCAGAGGGGGCAGAGAGGGCAGACAGAGAGAGAGTGGGCAGATAGGGGAGAGGGGGCAGAGAGATAGGGCACAGATGGGAGGGAGGGCGGAGAGAGAGGTCAGCGAGAGAGAGAGGACAGAGAGAGGGGGCAGAGAGAGTGAGGGGGCAGAGATACAGAGGGGGAAGAGAGAGAGGGCAGAGGGAGAGAGTGGACAGAGAGGGACAGGTGGGGCAGAGAGACAGGGGGCAGAGAGAGAGTGGGCAGAGAAAGAGAGGGGGCAGAGAGAGGGGGGGCAGAGAAAGCGATGGGGCAGAGAGAGATGGGGTAGATATAGAGGGGACACAGAGAGAGAGGGAGCAGAGAGAGAGAGTGGGGATAGAGAGATAAAGGGGACAGAGAGAGAGGTCAGAGAGAGGGGTAGGGGAGAGAAAATGAGAGGGCAGAGAGGGAGAGGTGGACAAGAGAGGGGAGAGAGAGGGGAGAGATAGAGGGGCGAGAGGGAGACAGAGAGGGGAGAGTGAGAGAGAGAGGGGAGAGAGAGTGGGCAGAGAGATTGGGGAGAAGGATAGAGGAGAGAGCGGGCAGTGAGAGAATTTACAAGGACATAGAGAGATAAGTGGCAGAGAGAGCAGAGAGAGTGGACAGAGAGAGAGGGGGGGGCAGAGGATAGAGAGAGAGAGAGAAGGCAGAGTGAGCGTGCTGTGAGGGGAGATATAGACAGATATAGGAGAGAGGGAGGAGAGGGGAGAGAGATAGAGGGGAAAGAGAGGGGAGAGAGAGGGGCCAGAGGAAGAGGGGGCAGTGTGGAACGATCGCAATTCATAACGTCATTCAATGTCATCATGCCTGATCATCCCCAATCAGTACGCCGTTCGTGCATTATCCCCATATCCCCTGACTCCGCTATCTTTAAGAGCCTTGACTAGCTCTCTATTGAAAGTATCCAGAGAACCGGCATCCACCGCACTCTGAGGCAGAACATTCCACAGACTCACAAATCTTTGTGTGGAAAAGTGTTTCCTCATCTCCATTCTAAATGGCTTATCACTTCTTCTTAAACGGTGGCCCGTGCTTCTGGAATCCCCCAACATCGGGAACACGTTTCCTGCCTGTAGCGTGTTCAAACCCTTTATAATCATATGTTTCAATAAGATATGATCTCATCCTTCTAAATTCCAGAGTACACAAGCCCAGTCGCTCCATTCTCTCAGCATATGACAGTTCCGCCACTCCGGGAATTAAACTGGTAAACCTACGCTACACTCCCTTAAAAGCACGAATGTCCTTCCTCAAAATAGGGGACCACAACCGCACACAATACTCCTGGTGTGGTCTAACTAGGGCTTTGCACAACTGCAGAATGTCTCGTTGGTCTTATACTCATCTCCTCTTGTTATGAAGACTAACATGCCATTGCTTTCTTCACTGCCTGCTGCACCCGCATGCTTTGATGAACAAGGAGCCCCAGATCCCGTTGTATTTCCCCTTTTCCCAACGACACCATTTAGATAATAATCTGTTTTCCTGTTTTTCCAACCAAAGTGGATAACCTCATATTTATCCACATTAAACTGCATTTGCCATGCATTTTCCCACTCATCCAACCTGTCCAAGTCACCCTATATTCTCATAGCATCCTCCTAACAGTTCACAATGCCACCCAGCTAAGTGTCATCTGCAAATTGACTAATGTTACTTTGAATCCCTTCATCTAAATCATTGATGGATATTGTAACTAGCTGCGGTCCCCGCACAGAGCCTTGCGGTACCCCACTAGTCACTGCCTGCCATTGTCAAAGGGACCCGTTAATAGAAACATAGAAACATAGAAATTAGGTGCAGGAGTAGGCCATTCAGCCCTTCGAGCCTGCACCGCCATTCAATATGATCATGGCTGATCATCCAACTCAGTATCCCGTACCTGCCTTCTCTCCATACCCTCTGATCCCCTTAGCCACAAGGGCCACATCCAACTCACTCTTAAATATAGCCAATGAACTGGCCTCAACTACCCTCTGTGGCAGAGAGTTCCAGAGACTCACCACTCTCTGTGTGAAAAAAGTCTTTCTCATCTCGGTCTTAAATCCCTACTCTTTGTTTCCTGTCTGCCAACCCATGTTCTATCCATATCAGCACTCCCCATACCATGCGCCCTCGTTTTTCTATCAATCTCCTTTGTGGGACCTTACCAAATGCTTTCTGAAAGTCCAGGTGCACTATATCCAGTGGCTCGCCCTTATCCATTTTCCCAGTTGCATCCTATAAAATGTCCAGAAGATTAGTCAAACATATTTTCCCCTTCGCACATTCATGCTGACACGGAACGATTCTGTTACTTCGGAGGTTTGGAAGTTTTTGAAAAGCGACATAGCACTAGTTCAGAGTCAGCACGTCCGTTATGGGAAGAAGCATAGAGAGTAGGTTTATTGTATGTGGTTAATGCAGGCTATTGAAGGTTTGAATAGGGCTAAAGGGAGACACATGTCGGGATGGGAAACCAAGCTCAGCAAGCCATTCAGATGCATAGGATAAGAAAGAACAAATGAATTAGGAGGCTCAAAAGAGGCCATCGCACGTCCTTGCGAGTAGAGACACAGACATACAGAATGGAAGCAAACCAATGTGCCACGCTAGCATCTGCCAACATGGTGTCCCAACTTTGCTAGTTCCATTTACTCGCGTGTGGCCGATATCCATGTGAACCTTTCATATCGATGTACCTGTCCATACGTCTATTAACTGCTGTTACTGTGCACGTTCGACTTAATTCCGCGGGCAGCTCATTCCATATACCCACCACCCGAAGTGGAAAATAAGTCCCTGGGTTCCCAATTAAATCTCTCCTCTCTCAACTTAAAACGATGCCCTCTTGATCTTGATTTTACTGTGCCAATGTGCAAATGGTCTGTGTGTTCATGTATCTATTTCATGGTGAATAAAGGAAATACTCGAACCATTTATATGCGAAGAAAGGGATAGCCAATTAAAGAAGAGGCTCCATTGTAAACCATTGCAATCCTTACAATTAGAAAGTAGAGAGGAGAAATCTGCTGAATTAATACGTCATTAGATATTATGAATATTAAAGTATTAATGTATTCTTATTAATACTTTTTATCAGTATTCACCGAGGATATTGATGTGGAGACCATGAGCGATTGGACCGTCTGCGTTCGTCTCTCCTCACCCTCCATCGTTGCATGAGAAAATAATTCAAGTCTGTCCATCTTCCCCCAGCAGGTAACACACTCTATCCAGGCATCATTTTGATAAACCACTTGTGCACCCTGGCTGTATTGGGACAACCAAATCTGCACACAATACACCAGATTAGGCTAAACCAGATTCCAAGAGCCGCATTACGACTTATTGACGCTTTTTCTCTTTATTTTGGGAATTGTGAACTTGTTTCATGTGGTCATAAAAATAATGTTGGGATTGTTACTGAGCGAGCGGAGAGCTATGCAGAGGGGATGAGATTGTGGCGGAGAAGTGGAGTACGGTAGACCAGCCACTAGATTTCGCACTGGAGTTGTTCTGTTCTTTTGCTAATTTTGTGAATTGTATTTATAACATCCCAATGCATCACAAAAGATAATCGTTTCTTGGCCAAACAAAATATTTCAATTATGCTAAGTAACATTTCCCCAACCTATCCCCAATAATTGACAACCCGTTTTATATTCCATTCTGTTGCTTATTTATCGGGAGACACAGTTACTATTTGTTCTATAATTTCGCGATTCCCAATCAACAGACTGCAAAAGGTCAAACGATCCACATGTCCAACATGTGATGTAAATAGAAAAAAATACCTGAGCAAGGCCCTTCGGCCCAACTTCATCGGCCAACATGTCCCATCTACAACTTTTGGCCAATATCCGTCTAGCCCATTATCCTATCCATGTACCTGTCTAAATGTGTCATGAACGTTGCAATCTGCGTCAATTGCCTCGTCTGTAGTCAGCTCACTGGACCCGTCACCCTTTGTGTGAAAACGTTACCCCTCAGGTTCCTATTAAATATTTAGCCCTCATCCTAAACCTATGCCTCTGCTTGTAGATTTCCCTATTCTGGGCAATGGATCTTATACGTCCATCCAATGTATCCCTTTCTTTATTTTATACACCTCCATAAGATCACCGTTCGTCCTCCTGCGCTCCAAGGAATAGAGTCTCAGCCTCTCCTGTTAGCTCAGGCTCTTGTGCCCTGGCAACATCCTCGCAAAAGCCTCAGCTATGACTGCCTCTTTGTCGCATACGTCGATCAATCCTTGTCCGAGGCATACCAGGGCCCGATCCCCGACCTCTACCTCCGCTACATCGACGATTGCTTTGGTGCTACCTCCTGCACCCACACACAACACTGACTTCATCCACTTCACCACTAACTCCACTTCACCACAAAATCAACTCCCACTTCGCCAAAAACCTGGACCCACTGCAGTCCGCTTACCGTCACTTCAGATCAACGGTGGATGCGATCTTGCTGGCTCTCCACTCCGCTCTGGACGACTTGGACAACAGAAACTCATATGTCAGGCTGCTATTCATTGACTACAGCTCGGCATTTAACACAATCATCCCCTCCAAGCTGGTTACCAAACTCACAGAACTGGGTCTCTGCGCATCCCTCTGCAATTGGATCCTCGACTTCCTCATTCACAGACCACAGTCTGTTGGTATTGGTGGAAATGTGTCAGACTCGATAACAATCTGCACGGGGGCACCTCAAGGCTGCGTGATCAGCCCTCTGCTGTACTCACTCTATACTCATGACTGCATAGCCGGTCATAGTGCAAACTCCATCATCAAGTTCGCTGACGACACCAGTGTTGTGGGACGTATCACTGATGGGGATGAGTCAGAGTATAGAAGAGAGATGAAGCGACTGTCCATATGCTGCCAGCACAACAACATGGCCCTCAACACCAGCAAAACCAAGGAACTGATTGTGGACTTTGGAAGGAGTAGGATGGGGAGCAACAGTCCTGTTTATATTAACGGGTCGATGGTTGAAAGGGTCAAGAGCTTCAAATTCCTGGGCGTGCACATCTGTGAAGATCTTTCCTGATCCGACAACTTAGATGCAATTATTAAGAAAGCTCATCAGCGCCTCTACTTCCTGAGAAGATTACGGAGAGTCGGTCTCTCAAGGAGGACTCTCTCTAACTTCTACAGGTGCACAGTGGAGAGCTTGCTGACCGGTTGCATCGTGGCTTGGTTCGGCAACTTGAGTGCCCTGGAGAGGAAAAGACTACAAAAAGTAGTAAACACTGCCCAGTCCATCATCGGCTCTGACCTTCCTTCCATCGAGGGGATCTACCACAGTCGCTGCCACAAAAAGGCTGGCAGCATCATCAAGGACCCACACCACCCTGGCCACACACTCATCTCCCTGCTACCTTCGGGTAGAAGGTACAGGAGCCTGAGAACTGCAGCGCCCCGTTCAGGAATAGTTACTTCCCCACAGCTATCAGGCTATTAAACCTGGGTCGGACAAAACTCTGAACATTAATAACCCTCCATCTGTTATTTGCACTTTATTAATTTATTAATCAATGCGTGTATTTACGTACATAATTGTAGTCAATGCCTACTATGATCTGTTGTGCTATGCAAAGAAAGAATGTCATTGTCCTGTCAGGGACACATGACAATAAACTCTTTTGACTAACTTCCATCCGGCACTCAAATACACCTGGACCATTTCCGACACTTCACTACCATTTGT
This sequence comes from Okamejei kenojei, assembly GCA_035221665.1. Taxonomy (NCBI): domain Eukaryota; kingdom Metazoa; phylum Chordata; class Chondrichthyes; order Rajiformes; family Rajidae; genus Okamejei; species Okamejei kenojei. Next base: position 101,560 of record JAVHYY010000220.1, on the reverse strand, counting down.
TGACCTCACTATCTCCATCGCAGGTGATAGACTTCTGACCGACATCCACTATAAATTCCCATGGCTTTCTAGACTAATTTTCTTCCAACCCTGCTTCCTATAAGGACTCCATCCCCTACTGCCAATTCCCCCGTCTACGCCGCATCTGCTGCTAGGATGAGGTGTTCCACAGCAGGGCATCAGAAATGTCCTAACTCCTCAGGGGACGGGGGTCCCCCTCCCCTACTGTAGACGAGGCTCTCACCAGGGTCTTTTCCATACCCCGTAACACTGGTCTGTCTCCCCATCCCCCCACTCGCAATAAGAGCAGTCCCCCTAGTCCTCACCTTTCACCCCACGAGCCGCCACAAACAACAAATAGTCCTCCGTCATTTTCGCCACATCCAACGTGACCCCACCAATCGCCACATCTTTCCATCTCCTCCCCTGTCTGCTTTCTGCTAAGACCGTTCCCTCCATAACTCCCTTGTCCATTCTTCCCTTACCTCCCGCACCACCCCTTCCCCGGGCACTTTCCCTTGCAGCTGCAAGAGATGCTACACTCGTCGCTTTACCTCCCCCCTCGACTCCATTCAAGGATCCAAGCAGTCGTTCCAGTTGCGACAGAGGTTCACCTGCATCTCCCCCAACCTCATCTATTGCATCTGCTGCTCTAGATGTCAGCTGAACTACATCGGTGAGACCAAGCGTAGGCTTGGCTATCGTTTCGCTGAACACTTCCGCTCCGTCCGCATTAACCAATCTGATCTCCCGGTGGCCCAGCACTTCAACTTCCCCTCCCATTCTGAATTCGACCTCTCTGTCCTGGGACTACTCTATGGCCAGAGGGAGCACCACGGGAAATTGGAGGAGCAGCCCCTCATATTCCGCTATGGCAGTCCGCACCCTAGGGGCATAAACATTGCTTTCTCCAATTTCCGGTAGCCCTTCCTGTCTCTTCCCCTTCTCTGCTCTCCCTCAGGCCTCGGGCTCCTGCCCTTCCCTTTTTTCTCTCCCCCCCCCCCCCCACATCAGTCTGAAGAAGGGTTTCGGCCCGAATCGTTGCTATTTCTTTCGCTCCATAGATGCTGTTGCACCTGCTGAGTTTCTCCAGCACTTTTGTTCACCTTCGATTTTCCAGCATCTGCAATTCCTTCTTAAACATCTCGTAAACCTTACCTGCACCATTTCCGGCTTGACCTTACTTACACAATTCTTAAAGGGTTGGACAGGCTAGATGCAGGAAGATTGTTCCCGATGTTGGGGAAGTCCAGGACAAGGGGTCACAGTTTAAGGATAAGTGGGAAGTCTTTTACGACCGAGATGAGAAAATCGTTTTTTACACAGAGAGTGGTGAATCTGTGGAATTCTCTGCCACAGATGTAATTGAGGCCAGTTCGTTGGCCATATTTAAGAGGGAGTTGGATGTGGCTGAAGGGATCAGGGGGGTATGGAGTGAAGCAGGTACAGGATACTGAGTTGGATGATCAGCCATTATCATATTGAATGGCGGTGCAGGCTCGAAGGGCCGAATGGCCTTCTCCTGCACCTAATTTCTATGTTTCTTTGTTTTACCTTTCCTATAATACAGTTTCCGAAACAATGCTCCAAATGTGGCCTCACTAACGTCTTATAGAACTGCAACGTCCTAACCTTTAAGCTCAATGATTTGACTGCTGAAGGACAATGTGCGAAAAGCCTTTTTGACTATTCTCTCTCCCTGTGATACCACTTTTAATGAAATTATAACCTGTTCAAAAAGATCCCCTCTACAAAACTCCCCAGATCCCAACCATTCACTGTGTAGGTTCTGTCCATGTTAATGTTCCCACAATGCAACACCTCACATTTTTCAGTATTAACTTTCATCAAATATTCCCCAACCCACCTGCCAAATCGATCAAGATCGTGCTGCATTTTATTCAACCGTCTTTCCACATTCCCACCCACGTTTATGTAATTTGCAAACTTGCTAGGCATGCCGTGCACGTTATCATCTAATCATTGTTATAAATGACGAACAGTAATGTGGCCAGCACAGAACCCCGGGGTTCACCAGTAGTCACAGGCCTCCAGTCTGAAAAGCAACCTTTAACTATCCCCTGTTGCTCCCTTCCATTACGCCATTTTACTATCCATGCGGCTATCATTTATTGAAACCTATAGGATCCAAACTACTTGAGTAGCTTACCATGCGGAAACTTGTCGAATGCCTTACTGATATAGATGCATACAACATCTACAGATCCTTTATCTATCTTTTGATCACATCTTAGAAAAAATAGTAGATTCGTGAGCCCCACGTATAAATCCATGTTGACTATCCCTAAACAATCCTTGTTCTTCAACATGCACGTGTGTCCTATCCCTCAGAATAATCTGTAGCAATTTTCTGACCGCAGATATTGAACACACTGACATGCAGTTTTCCAACCTTTTCCCGAGAGCCCTTCTTGAATAGAAGCACATGATTCGCTCCCGTCCAGTCTATCGGCATGATGCCTGTAGTTATGACGACTCATAAATCTCAGCGAGGGCTCCTGCAATTTCCTCACCAGTTGCCGCAGTATCCTCGGAAATGCCTGATCAGGCCCGAGAGATTTGTGCATCTAAATACGCGTGTCATCTTTTATATTATTTGTTAGCTTTCATTCATATTTCATGTTTCATATTTTCTCCCCTCATTGCTCTTTATTCCCTTCTTTAGTGTTTAAACCTTTCCAAATCCTGTAACTTCCGACAAATTTTGGGCATTTTGTATGCCGTCTCTTTTGATTTTTTGTGACCCGTGATTTCATTTGTCAATCACGGTAGCCTTATTCTCCCCTTATTGTTCTTCTTCTCTGGGATGGAAATAATCTTCGTATTCCAAATTACCCCTAGACAATCCTGCCATGGCCACTGCATCGCATTCCTGCTGGGGCTCCATTCTACACAACTTCGGCCAGCTCTCCTCTCCAGTCTCTGTAGTTACCTTTACTCAACAGTAATAAGGATGAATCCGATTTCAGCTTTTTCTCCTCAAATTACAGGTTGAATTCTATCCTATTCTGAATACTGGCTGCAAGGCGCTCCTTCGCCTGAAGTTCTGTACTCAAGGCTGTTTCATTACAAAAGACCAAATCCAGAATTGCCTGTTCTCTATTGGGTTGAAGTGAAAAGTTACTTATCATGCCTTGTATTTTCTCATCCAGAGTAGGTCGCATGTGCCCTGGAATCTGCCCCGTTATTGGATCAGATCATAGCGGATATACCCATGACGTAACTGTCCCTACGATTTAGTTCCCATAGCACCATTATGTTTGGTCGTTCAAGAATTACTCACTACTTATAAATACATCGTCAACTTATAACCATATAACAATTACAGTACGGAAACAGGCCCTCTCGGCCCTTCCAGTCCGTGCCGACCATTTGTTTTCCTCTAGTCCCATCTACGTGCACTCAGACCATACCCCTCCATTCCCTTCCCGTCCACATAGCTATCCACTTTACTTTTAAATGTTAAAATCGATCCTGCCTCCACCACTTCTGCTGGAAGCTCATTCCACACAGCCACCACCCTTTGAGTAAAGAAGTTCCCCCTCACGTCACCCCTAAACGTCTCTCCCTTAATTCTCATGTCATGCCCTCTTGTTTGAATCTTCCCTACCCTCAATGGGAAAAGCTTATCCACGTCAACTCTGTCTATTCCTTTCATCATTTTAAATACCTCAATCAAGTCCCCCCTTAACCTTCTGCGCTGCAAAGAATAAAGACCTAACTTGTTCAACCTGACTTGAATCATTAAATGCTGCTTGAAATTATTCCAACGCAAGAAACACCACTGCCCAGAGAATCCAGGAGTTAGACTTCCCTCTGCCAGAATTGTCCTCGTAGAAACCATGTCCCGCCATTCAAGACCGGCCTTCGAGAACATCTCGACATCCACCCTATCATGCCGCTGCGGACCCTCTGCGTTTCAGATCATGAGATCACCTCGCATTGTTTTAATCCGAAATAATTTAAGTAATACAGACCCACAATTGTAACCCTCCATTCCCAACAAAGTCCTTACTTCCTGGAAATTGTCTTGCCAATCGCATTTCGGACCATGTCCAATGATGCAAATTCACTCAGAGTAAAGCACACAGTGGTAATTAATCTCACCCAGTGTTGCTGCACATTCTGAACATTTGCAAGCAAACGTCATTGTTTATAAAGGCCAACCTTTTGTCAAAAAAAACATATAATTTGCTCCCCCACAACCTTGGTCCACCTGTTTGCGGAGTTTATTACGGAAACATGCTGAAGATCATCGACATCCCTCCTTTGCAATCTATTTTGCAGTTTCCATCTTTCTGTCTATTTTGATAATAATCTATCTCTTGAATCCAAGTATCGAAGTGCACAGCGTCATAAGATTGCCTTCCTATTTGTTAACCCCCCCCCCCAATCTTCCCCTTTGTTGCCTCCTGTTTGACTTTAAAACCTGCCCAAATCTTTAGCTGCCCACTTTTGTTCGCTATGTTTGTGCTTCTGTTTTGCTTTATTCTAGCTTTGACTTCCAATGTCAGTTTGGCCTCATTCTACCCTTATTATGTGTCATTCTTTCTGGGATGAAAATAAACTACGTATTCCGAATTACTCGTATAAATTTCTGCATGGCTGCCCCCACCGTAATTCCTGCTACGGTCCCCTTCTAATCAACTTGTGATTTCACTTCTCCAATGCCTCTGCAGTCGTCTTTACTCAAATGTCATACCAATGCATTCGATTTTAGTTTATCTCTCTCAACCGGCACTTGGATGTTCCAATTTTATGATGACTCCATCCTCGGGTTTTTTCACCACCATTTCCCTAATTAAGTCGGGCTCATTGCACAATTCCAATTCAACAAGTTCCTTTCCAAAAGTTGCCCTAAAATGTCATCTCGTAGGCATTCCACAAACTCTTTCTCTTGGGATCGGGACCAACCTTCTTTTCCCGTCTACTTGCTTATTGATATCCCCCATGATCATTGTATCGTTGCTCATCTTAAGACAGATACTCAATCCGTAGTAATTCAACGTGTCTGCCAGCATCTTCGGAGCAGAGGAATAGGTGACGTTTCGGGAACGAGACCCTTCGTCAGACTGAGCCGGGGGAAAGGGAAACCAGAGAGAGACGGTAAATATGACAAATCACACGTCGCCAACAACGATAAACAATGAAAGGTGGAGCCCACAATATTCCACTGTTGGCTGTTGGATAGGTGATAACGAGTTATACAGAGAGAATGACTCAACAGGAGGACAATAAACGTAGTACGACGTCTAGGGTGGTGGGAGGGACGAAGAGATGTGGTACAAGCATTACTTAAAGTTTGAGAAATCAAACATCATATCTTTGGGGTATAAGCTGCCCAAGTAAATATAGTTTTCTGTTCCTCCAATTTACGTTTGCCTCATTCAGATAATGGGGGAGTCCTGTACAGAAAGGTCAGTATGGGAATGAGAAGGGGGTTAACGTGCTAAGCAACCGGGTGATCACGTCGGCCGAGGCGAACTGAACGAAGGTGTTCAGCCAAATGACCCCTGAGTCTACTCTTGCTCTCGCCGATATATTGGAGTCCACACCTGGAACAGAGGACACAGTAGATCGGGTTGGAAGGAGTGCGAGTGAAGCTCTAACACACTCGAAAGGACTGTCGGAGTCATTGGACAGAGTCAAGCAAGGAGGTAGAGGGACAGGTGTTGCAACACCCGCGGTTGCAAAGGAAGGTACCTGGGGAAGATTTGGTTTGGGTGGGGATGTTTGCTTTATCCTGGGATTTGCGGATGGAACGGTCTCTGAAGAAAACTGAAAAGTGTGGAGATGGGAAGACGTGGTTAAATGTGGGATCCCCTTGGAGGTGGCGCAAATGTCGGAGGATTATGTGTTGTATGTGATGGCTGATGGGGTGTAGGGTGAGGACCAGCAGGCCTATGTCCCTGTTGCGATGGGGGGCGCCAGTGCAGAGCTGCTGGGTTACAAGGAGACACACGTGAGGGCCTCATTTGTGATACAATAAATTAGCCCGTTATCAAGAAAGAATGAGGCTACCTCGGATTTCCCAGTATGGAATATCATTAATGGGAGCAAATGCTAACATGCTGTTTCCATTTCCTGATATACTATGTCCCTTGCACACTACCAGGGACTTTTCACCTTTTCATTTTGTTAAATCTGCCCATAAGGACACTACATTGTTTTATTGTGTGTCGTTTCTTCCGAATGATTAGATTTCCATACTTACCAACAGAGCCATTTAGTCCTTCTGCCCAATTCCCAGTCTTTTCAATACGGTTTGTATCTGTGACTTTTTCACTTTTGAACCGCCACACGCGCACACGCTCACACACACGCACTATTTAGTTTAAATCACTGTCGACAGCTGTGTATTACGATTCGTCAAGATCATGGTCCCAGCATGGTTCAAGTGGAGTCCGTCTACTTTCGATATTACCTTTTCTACTTGTTCCCTCCATTCGAGCTTTCTAATATGAACTAACGGCATTCTATGCGTGAACGTGGGTCTTATAACAATTCCAGTGCATTCAAGACAGCTTAATCTTCAGTTATCAGATTGACTGTTAGGTGTTTGTCCCGATCTGCCAACCTACCCCTTTGCACTCTTTCTCTGTCACGAACACTACAACGCTGCAACACTACTTTCTACACTTTGGTGTTTTTATATTTACATCACACGCTGTACATGTGGATGGTTTGCAGGGCCGGATTTAGATGAAGAGAGACCCTAAGTTGTTCCACTTGTGAGGTCCCTTCCAACCCCCACCCCCACGACAAGAGGAAGATGGTCCACCAGATTGACACCGATTTGCAGCCGAGCGTGGCCAATGAGATAAGGGGATGGAAAGCGGCGCTTTTTATTTATTTATTTATTGCCAGTGCTAGTGTCGAGTTATTGGCTTATAACACTATTATTCTGAAATGGAGGACAAGGAATATCACGGAAGGGTTGTTTGGAGAGGTTGTTGTAACAGCATATGCAATAAAGGCCTATGTGTGAAAAATATTATACACCTTGCAGGGCTCTTACTTTTTCTCTGTTGCCAGCCAGGCAACCTTGGCAGCTTTTTATGTTGCCAAATTACAGTTTAGGTGGTCATTTAAGACGGCTTGCATGACACGTGCGATAATGTGCTTGGACGAAGTGCGTAGTTACCGGTCGGAATTATGCTCAATGATGCATTCACATATTATTTCTGTTCAAACAAAGTCACAAACTAAACATATTCATGTTTATAGCACATGATATATAGCACAATGACATGCAGCAAAATTATAATAGTCTCAACTCTTTTTACACGTTGCAATGAATGCAATCTCTATTATTTCTTTCCACTTCCAAACAAAAATCTGGTTGGATTATTCAGCGTAGGATCAACCTCGGTGAGACCAAGCGCAGGCTTGGCGATCTCTTCGCGCAACACCTCCACTCAGTTCACAATAACCAACCTGATCTCCCGGAGGCTCAACACTTCAACTCCCCTTCCCATTCTGAATCCGACCTTTCTGTCCTGGGCCTCCTCCATGGCCAGAGTGAGGCCCACCGCATATTGGAGGAGCAGCACCTCATATTTGCATGGGTAGTTGACACCTAAGCGGTATGAAAATTGGTTGCTCTAATTTCAGGTAGTCCTTGCATTCTCCTCCCATTCCTAGCGCTCCCACAGCCTACTGTCTCCGCCGTTTCCATTATTTTTCGTGTCCCCCCCCCCCCCGTCATCAATATGATGAAGGGTCTGGAACCGAAACGTCGTCTATTCCTTCGCTCCATAGATGCTGCATTACCCGCTGATTTTCTCCACCTTTTTAGTCTACCAATGGGATCTAACCACTGGCGGCATCTTCCCATCTCCTCCCCTGTTGACCTTCCGCAGAGACTGCTCCCTCCGTAACTCCCTGGTGAATTCGTCCCTTCCCACCCAAACCACCCCCTCTCCTGGCACATTTACACTTACAACTGCAAGATATGCTACACTTGTCGCTTTACCTATCCCCTTGATTCCATTCAAGGACCTAAGCAGTCTTTCCAGATGCGGCAAACGTTCACCTGCACCTCCTCCAACCTCATCTATTGCATCCACTGCTCTAGGTGTCAGCTGCTCTATATCGGTGAGACCAAGCGTAGGCTTGGCGATCGCTTCGCCCAACACCTCCGCTCGGTCCGCAATAACCAACCTGATCTCTCAGTGGATCAGCACATCAATTCCACCTCCCATTCCGATTCCGACCTTTCTATCCCGGGCCTCCTCCGTGGCCAGAGTGACGCCCACCGTAAATTGGAGGAGCAGCACCTCATATTTCGATTGGGCAGTAAATTGGCTCAAGTTCTGTTATTACGCTTTCCCCACCCATACATTCGGGGCAATTTTACAGAGACAAGTTAACCTACAAAACCAATGCGTCTTTGGGATGTGTGAGGAAACCCACACGCTTGCAGGGACAATGTGCAAATTCAACACAGACAGTGCCCGAGGACAGGATCGAACACAGATCTCTGGCGTGTGAGGCTGCAAGTCTACCAGCTGTGCCACTATTTTTTGTTTTCCAACACACAGAATATTATACGTTGATAACTTTGGTTACTAAAAAAATGAAAATATCAATTTTCAGTTGCTGCCTAAAAATGTCACAGACCCGGAATTGATCCTGAATATGGGTGCTGTCTGCATGGTTTCCTCCTTTTTCCTTTGATCGCATGGGTTTTCCCCGGGTGCTCTTGTTTCCTTCCACATTCCAAAGGTGTGCAGGAACCTCTTTCAGACCCAACCAAAAACGTTATATTTTCCTTTTGTCCAGAGATTCTGTCTGACCTGTTGAGTTACTCCAACTTCTTGTTTCTATCTTCAGATTAAACCAGCATCTGCAGTTCCTTCCTACACAGAAGATACTATCTGATAGAACTTTATTAATCCTAGGAGGGAAATTGTGTGTGTCTGTGTGTGTGGGTATATATATTACACACACACACGCACACACACACACACACACACACACACACACACACACACACACACACACACACACACGCACGCATGCACGCACGCACGCACGCACACACACACACACACACACACACACACACACACACACACCACCGCCACTACACCACCAGCACACCACACTTACACGCGCACACACACAGGTACGTGGAAACAAACACACTACTACTACGCACTACTTCACACAAACTACCCACCACTTCCCGTGGATGTGTGAAATCTATTTCCTCTAATTACTTCCGTCCTCCCTCCCCTGCTGCAGCTTCGCGGAAACGGAAGTGGAGTTCCCAATTTCTGGAGCTGCGTATTTTCTCGGCTCTTCCTCACCATCCTGTTCTGGTTCTCGCTCATTCAGCTAAACAATATAATTTTCTTCGGTGCCCTGAACCCATTGCTCAATCTCCTGCTGAACGGTGACACCGATCTAGGTAAGCGCAGAGTGGCCACTCGAAGACTTTAGGACAAGGGAACAACCCTGGAAGTACGAGGATATGGACGTGTTTGCTGGTATAAGAGAGGGAGAGATGTGAAGAACGCAGTAGAGAAACCTGGAGAAAGGAGAAAATCGATTTATCGATATTTTGCATTTGACAACGAGAATTTTGGAGATGGGGACCGCGAAGAATGGGGTCAAATAGTACGGCGGCTGTGAATTAGCAATTTAAATGGGCGAAAAAATATATATATTGGGTTTAATCGTAGCCAGAGTGAGGTGTTGCATCTAATGAGGTCGAATGCAAAGTGATGGTATACAGGCTATGGCATGACACAACACCATTGATTTTGCAGTAGATTTCCGGTTCTAGGTCTAACGTACCATGAATGCGGCAGCATCATGTTAAAGCAGGCATACATTATGCTTGCCTTCATCGGTCGATATATTTTATAAGATTCACTATGCGGCTATCTGATGCTTTAATTCGGGGTGCGATCTGTGAGGAATCTGCATTGTGAGAAGAGTGTGAGTCATTGGCTCGAATGCCTTGAGAGTAACGTGCGATTCTTTGGCTCGAGAGTTTTCGGCGAGGAGCCTGAGGAGAGGAGACTATGCCAAAACCTGGAGACGCGGTGAAGATATGACGGGTAATCTGATTCAGTTTGAGGCTTGCAGGATGTGGGAGGTCAGGGACACTGATGGTGCGTCTGGCTACTACAACTGTCCGAAGTGTGTCGAGGTTCAGTTCCTGATGGACCGTGTTGAAAGTAGTAAGTGGATGACCTCACGATCATGCAGGATAACGAGAGTGTTCTGGACAGGCCGTACAGCGAGATCGTTACACCATAGATGCCCGAAGAGAAAAAGGGGGATGACCATGAGGAAGGGAAGGAGGTTTGCAGAACAGATGACCCCGGGGGATGTACCTCTTGAAAGCAGGTTCATTCTCTTTGAAGCTGTCGGGACAGAAGACACTGCCATTACAAGCCGGGGACAGGTCTGCGAGACAAAATGTGACGCTGAGGCATAACCAAAGAGACAGACGTCAGGGAGAGCTGTGGTAGCCGTGAACTCCATCGTGAGAGGTACAGGCAGGAGGTGCTGCCGCAAGAGGCGGGATCCAGTGGAGGCGAACAGCCAGAAGTGGTAGTGCGTGTCGGCACAAATGACGTCTGGAAGAAGAGGAAAGACATTCTGCAGCGTGACTTCAGAGAACTCGGAAGAAGGCAGAAAAATTGTACCTCCAGGGTGGTTACCTCCGGTTTGCTTCCAGTTCCCCGTGCTGGTGGGGACAGGAACAGGGAGATAGGGAATCTGAATGTATGGCTGAGGAGCTGGTGCGGGAAGCAGGGATTTAGATTAGAAGAACACTATGATCGGTTTTGGACGAAGGGTGAATTGTACAAAAAGGACGGGCACCACCTTAACAGGAGGGGGGTCAGCATTCTGGCAGGTGGGATTGCCAGTGCTACACGGGTGGGTATAAACTAAATACTGGGGACGAGGAGATAATCTGGAGATATGAGGATAGAATTTTAAAGGGAAAGAGTATAAGAAAAGTAAAGAATTACACCAGAATTAACGAGACAGAAGCTCAGGGAGGGATAGGAGACTATGGCCAAGTGAAAGAGGAGTCGATGCCAAGGGTGAAGGGAATAAGGGATTATATATATAGATGCACAAAGTATAAGAAATCAGAATCAGAATCAGATTTTATTCGCCAAGTTGGTTTTGCAACATACGAGGCATTTCACTGGCCAGGTCAGTCATACAATTAAAAGCAACAAACTCAAAACCACATTTTAACATGAACATCCACCACGGTGACTCCTACACATTCCTCACTGTGATGGAAGGTGAAATAAAGTTCAAGGCCTTCCTTTTGTTCTTCCTCGGTCGGGGGCTCGAGCCCTCCGTTGAAGGGAGGATCTTGACTCCCGTAGCCGGCGGCATTCAGGCCTTTCGCATTGAGGCGTTCAGCTCCCGCATCGAGGGGTTGTCAGCTCCCTCGCCCCGGGCGATCGAAGATTGCGTCGGGGCAGGACGAACCTTTTGCGGCGTTGGAGCTCCCGAGTAGCCTTTCCCAAGACTGTGAGCCTTTGATGGTAAGACCGCAGGCCGCGGTGGGCGCGATCTCAGGCAGAGGATCCTCTCCAATTTTAAGTCCACGCACCGCGGTGAGGCTCACGGCAATCCGAGGTGGCTCCCAGCTCCAGCGATGGTAGGCCGCAGAGCCCTGAGAATGTTAATCACATCTCCGGCAAGGTAAGAACTTGAAAAAAGTTTCGCCCGATCCCCCCCCACCCCTCCCTCCCCCCACATAAAACAAACTGAAGTACATTAAAGCAAACTCTTAACAGACGCTAACACAAAGACGAAAAAACCAACAGTCTGCCGGCAGGGCAGGCCATCTGCCCGGTGCCCTTTGTGGTCACAATAAAGTGGATGAGGTTGAGGCTTGGTAACTGTGATGTTGTGAGAATTACAGAGACGTGCTGCAAGAGGACCAGGGCTGGGAACTAAATATTCAAGTCCTATCGAAAAGCTAGACAGGTGGGAAGAGGTGTGGGGTAGCTCTGTTGATGAGGATTGACATTCATTCCCTTGCGACGGGTGACGTAGAATGAGGAGATGTAGAGTCAAGATGAGTAGATCTGAGGAATTATAAGGGTAAAAAGACCGTAATAGGAGTTATGTACTGCCCCCGAAACAGTAGCCTGGATATAGGTTGCAAGTTGAACCAAGAGTTAAAATTGGCTTGTCGCAAAGGTAAAACTACGGTTACCATGGGAGATTTCAACATGCAGGTAGACTGGGAAAATTAGGTTGATGCAGGACCCCAAGAAAGGGAGTTTTTGGAGTGTCTCCGTGATGGATTCTTAGTGCAGCTAGTATTGAATCCTACCAGGGAGAAGGGAAATCGGATTTAGTGTTGTATAATGACCGGATTTGATAAGAGAACTCGAGCTACAGGGACCTCAAGGAGGCAGTGACCATAATATGATACGTTTTAATCTACAATTTCAGATGGGGAATTGAAAATCGGAATTGTCAGTATTACAGTTGAACAAGGGGGATTATGGAGCCATGCGGGAGGAGCTGGCCAAAGGAGACTGATAATAGACAATAAACAATAGACAATAAGTGCAGGAGTAGGCCATTTGGCCCTTCAAGCCAGCACCGCAATTCAATGTGATCCTGACTAATCATGCCAAATCAGGACCCCGGTCCTGCCTTCTCCATGTCCCATGACTCCGCTATTTTTCAGAGCCCTATCTAGTTCTCTCTTGAAAGCATCCAGAGAACCTGCCTCCACCGCCCTCTGAGGCAGAGAATTCCACAGACTCAACACTCTCTGTGAGAAAAAAGTATTTCCTCGCTTCCGTTCTAAATGGCTTACTCCTTATTCTTAAACTGTGCCCCTTCGTTCTGGACTCCCCCAACATCGCGAACATGTTTCCTGCCCCTAGCGTGTCCAAGCCGTTAACAATCTTATACGTTTCAATGTGAATCCTCTCATCCTTCTAAACTCCAGAGTGTTCAAGCCCAGCTGCTCCATTTTCTCAGTGCAGATGACAGTCCTACCATCCCGGGAATTAACCTTGTAAACCTACGCTGCACTCCATCAATAGCAAGAATGTCCTTCCTCAAATTAGGGGACCAAATCTGCACACAATACTCCAGGTGTAGTCTCACTAGGGCTCTGTACAACTGCAGAAGGACCTCTTTGCTCCTATATTCGATTCCTCTTGTTATAAAGCCAATATGCCATTCGCTTTCTACACTGCCTGCATGCTTACTTTCATAGACTGATGTATAAGCCCCCAAGATCCCGTTGTACTTCCCCTTTTCCCAACTTGGCGCCATTTAGATAGTTATCTACCTTCCTGTTTTTGCTACCAAAGTGGATAACCTCACATTTATCCGCATTAAACTTCATCTGCATCTGCCCAGTCCCCATACCTGTCCAACTCACCCTGCATTCTCATAGCACCCTCCTCACAGTTCACACTGCCACCCAGCTTTGTGTCATCTGCAAGTTTGCTAATGTTACTTTGAATCCCTTCGTCCAAATCGTTGATGTATATTATAAATAACTGCGGTAGATACCCTAGCAGGGTGGACAGTGGAACAACAATGGCAGGTATTTAAAAAAATAATCATAATACGCTTTATTGCCATTGTAAATACATACCACGCCATTTCAGGCGCACTGATCGAGCGGAGCTCCAACGTATCAGATAAATAAATAATTAGGTACGTTACAACACTTACCTTCAGCGGCGCTGCAGTTCTGCCGCATTTGAGGGGGGGTAGGGGTTAAAATGCGGTTTTTCTCCTACCTGTCCACGATATATTTTCTCGGACTGCAAGCTTTTGCTGAAGATGTGTTGCGACTGTCGGTCTGTGAATATTTTTTTTCTCGCCCGACAATTTTAGCGCTGGAGTAAAATAAAAATTAGCTTCTAATACCGTGAACGCCGTCAACGGAGACCGGTTTCACGTAGGGGACAGGTAAAGGAAAGCCGTTTATTTTACATATTAACGTGCTTCTTAGGATGCCTGTAATCCAAATTTCATGTTGCGTAAAGGTGATATGAACCGGCAGTATTTTTCCTGCCGATATGGGGTTTAAATTCACCGCAACTGCAACGTTCCAATCGATCGCGTTCCACAAAAACCCACTCGCAAGATGATTAAAATGCCCATTAGTTTATGGGAATTAAACATTAAATTCCTTCCATTTGGCCTATAAATTCATGACAATCAGATTTAAAAATAATGTTATATTGTGAATTCTTGTGCGAATGTTATTTGGACACTTAGGCTATTTAAAAATGTTAGTCTTTTCTTAAGAAATGGATAGATGTTTAGATCTAGTAATTGAATTTTGTAATTAGCTACAATTGGGTAACTAACTAATTATATGCTTTAATTTCAGGACATCCAAGTAAGATTGTTTCATATATGTTTTAGAATGCTTCAATCTATAATAACTCAAATGTCTTTCAGTTCACTTAGTTTTTAAGAAACTTATGAGCTTTTGCCTGTCCTCAATCACTGCTTTTGTGTTAAGTCAATGGAAAAGAAATAGGGAACAAGATGCTAATTTCCGAGTATGAAAATGGCCATAACATTTTTAATACTGTAGATATGAAAGTGAATTAGGTGTCAAATTAAACTTCTTTTTATGCTTTATCTGATGGGATAAATTGCAGACTTGATTTTATAAATCTCAAAATTTTGTAACATTGCTAAAATAACGACAATGAAAACAGCAAAAACGGCAAGTCAAGTCAAAATGTGCAATATTTCACTGTATAGTGTTATATCAGTAAAATATATTGGCTATGGGGGTGGGTGTATACAGTGCAGAGATCAGTGTCGTGATGGCCTTGGGGTAGAAACTGTTTGTTAATCGTGTGTTGTGTAATTTGATGAACCTGTAACGCATTCCTGAGGGCAGAGGTGCAAACAAGCGATATGCGGGATGGAATGAGTACTTTAGGGTGTGTGATGCCTATCGCAGTCAACGTGTGCTATAAATATCTTCCAGGGCATGTAGATGTGTGTTGGTGATCTGGGCTGTCTGTAGAGCCCTCTTGTCAGCTACATAACTGTTGCCATACCACACCAGGACACCATGTGTCAGGGCACTCTCTGTGGAGCAACGGTAGAATAACACCAGCAGCTGTTGTAGCAAGTTGACTTTTCTGAGGGATCTCAGGAAGTAAAGCCGTTGCGGTGCCTTCTTTACCAGGGAGTGCGTGTTAGTTGACCACCTGAGATCTGCTGAGATGTGGGTGCCCAGGAACCTGAAACTGCAGTCTCTGCCCACTCTTTCTCCATTTATATGCAGTGGGGGATGGTCACCATCCTATTAACCTTTGTACCTTCTCCATGTAAGCTGACTCATCGCCCTCAGTGATCAGCTCCGCCACTGTGATGCCGTCTGCAAATGTAATGATGGTGCTCGTGCTGTGGGTCGGTATGCAGTCGGGGGTATAGATCAGAGGAAGGTGCTCAGAACACAGCCTTGTGGAGCTCCTGTGCAGATTGTCAGACTGGGGGAGTGGGGGAGTGGTAGCACCCATCCTGACTGACTGCGGCCGGTCAGTCAGGAAAGCTTTAATCCAAAGGCAGATGTTGTGTTCAAAGCCCAGGTCGGACAGCTTGGAGACCAGTCTACTAGGTATGATGGTGTTAATTGCAGAGATGTAATCCACACATAGCAGTCCTGTGTATGCTTCCCGTTGTTCTAGGTGGAACAGTACAGTATGGAGGGCAGTGGCAATGGCGTCATCTGTTGATCTGTTTGCGTTGTACGCATATTGATGTGGATCCAGGGTTGATGGGAGAGCTGCCTTGACGTGCTAAAGGACCATTCTTTCCAGGCACTTCATGATTATTAGCGTTAGTACAACCGATTTGTCGTTGAGGCAGGTCATGGCTGTCTGCCTCAGAACTCACCCTATTTCCGATGTTTAGGCATGTGGGGACCATGCATTGTGCCAGGGAGAGATTTGTTTTGTCAATACGTCAGTTAACGCAACAGCACAGTCTCTGAGAACCCGTCCTGGGACTCCGTCCGGACCGGTTGCCTTCCGTATGTTAACATTCCGTAGTGTGCGTGTGACATCAGCAGTCTGTATGATGAGTGTCTGGCTGGTTGTTGAAGCTGGAGTAGTGGGCATGACCTTCTCTGTACTCTCATGGAGGCCAAATAAGTGGTTGAGCTGTTTTCCCAGAGAGCACTGTTGCTGATGGATGAGTTGGTATTGATTTTGTAGTTGGTGATGTGACGTATAGCTTGCCATACGCGATGGGGTCTGAGTTGTTGGTGACTCTCAATCGTTCGCTTATAGGCTGCTTCTACGTTCCTGATGCCCCTCTTCATGTCGGACCTGGCCGCACTATATATCTCTATGTTGCCAGACCGAAAAGCCGTATGCCGGCGTTTAAATGGAGTCAGACGCCTTTGGTCATCCATGATTTTGTTGTTGGGAGGGATACGTATGCGTTTAGTGTTTGTAACATTATTTACACAGTTTTTTTATGTAAAATAGTACAGTGGAAGTGTACGTGTCAATGTCCTCATCCTCAAATAAGTCCCAGTCAGTTCCGTCAAAGCAGTCCTGTCATTTCCCAGAAGCCCTATCGCGCCACACGTGAATGTTCCAAGCAACTGGTTAGAACGTATTGATGAGTGGTCTATATGCTGGAGTTAAAAATCGGGAGATGTGGTCAGATTGGCTCAGATGGGGGAGAGCTGATGCTTTGTACCCATGTTTGATGATGCTATAAACATGGTCCAGTATATTTCTGGGAATAATACAAAATGTGCAGGGTCGGTTCATTCCAAAGAGGAAGAAAGATGTCAGGGGGAGAAAGGAGCGATCGTGGCTGACAAAGGAAGTTAGGACAGAATAAAAATTTAAGAGAAGTATAATCTAGCAAATATGGGCGGGGAGGCAGATGATCTGGAGACTTCTAAAGAGCTGCAGAAGATAACTAAAAAGGCAACACGGGGAGAAAAGATGAGGTTCCATCGTAATCTAGCCAAGAATATTAAGGAGGATACTAAAAGCTTATATAGGTATGTGAAGAGGAAAAAAAAAGGTACTACCAAATTAGGACTCTTGAAGACTGAAACAGGTGAATGTATTATGGGGAACAAGGAAATGGGAGACTAGTTGAACAAGTACTTTAGTTCCCTCTTCACTAAGGAAGGCACAAGCAATTTATCTGATGTACTAGTGCCCAGAGGATCTAGCGTGATGGAAGAACTGAAGGAAATTCACAGTAGGCAGGAAATTGTGTTGGATAGACTGATGGGACTCAAGGCTGATAAATCCCCAGGGCTTGACGGTCTGCATCACAGGGTACTTAAGGAAGTGGCTATGGAAATCGTGGACGCATTGGTGAACATTTTCCAATGATCTCTTGATTCAGGATCACTTCCTGTGGATTGGAGGGTAGCTAATGCCGTCCCACCTTTTAAGGATGGCGGGAGAGACCAGTTAGCCTCACATCGGTGGTGGGGAACATGCTGGAAGCAATTATAAAAGAGGAAATAGCGGCACATTTGGATAGCAGTAAGGGGATCGGTCCGAGTCAGTATGGATTTACGAAGGGGAAATCATGCTTGATTAATCTTCTGCATTTTTAGAATTCTAATACGCAAAGGAGACGCGCGGAATCATCCGATGTGCTGCAGCTGCATGGTGCAGGAAATTGGTAAATCACGGTGACTACGTGTGCGGCAAATGCTGGTTGATTAAATAACTCAGACTGAAAGTGGACCATCCGGTGAATAGATTTCAAGCACTGCAGCAATGCAAGGATGGCCTAATTACCTGGAAGCAGTGTATCTGGTGGCAGTTTCGCCCGCCAGAGGGCGTGACTGCTAGTGAGGAAAGCAGGGGAGCAGAATTGAGGACTGAGTTAGAGTACTGTAAGAAGGACGAGGAACATGAACGGGACTCCTTGGTTGATGGGGTCAATAGACAACGAACAGGGAAGAAAAACGTAGTTGTCCTTATGGAGGGTATATTTGGAGGGATTGACACTGCTCTGTGCCACAAGGATCCAGAGAAACAGATGCCCTGGTTCATGACATCTCGTCTGACATTCAGAGAGTTTAAGAAGGGACAAGAGTGTGAGATCGGATAAAATCGTGATCGGTGTGAGAGGAGGCGAGGTGTAGGGAGAATGCAATTTTGGAGTTAGTGTCGTGTAATGAACTAGTTTCAATAAGGGAAATCAAGGTGAAAAGGACCAACTAGGAGATAACAATATCATAAGTTTTAATCTGCAAATTGAGAGGGAGAAGGTGAAATCGGATGTGTCGGTATTGCAACTGAGCAAATGGGACTAAAGGGACATGAGGAGGAAGCTGGCAACGTTTGACTGGAAATACAAATCAGGGATGACGGTGGAAAAGCAATGGCAGGATTCTCTGGCAATAATTCGGACGATGCAGGATATTTTCATTGCAAAGAGGAAGGAAGATGTTGGGTGTAGAAGAGGAGCTCGTGGCTGCCAAGAAAAGCCAAGGACAGTAGATAATTAAAATAGAAGGCATACAACATTGCAAACATTAGTGGGAAGCTAAGGATTTGGAAAGCTTTTACAACAGAAGGTAACTAAAAAGGCAATACGGGGAGAAAAGATGAAATACGAAGGTAAGTCATCTAATAATATAAAAGAGGATAGCAAGAGTTTCTTCAATTATATAGAGAAAGAAAGAGGCAAGAGTGGACGGTGGACCTTTCGAAAATATTGCAGGAGAAGTGATAATGGGAATAAAGAAATGGGAGAGGAATGGAATAAAATTTTCACATCAGTTTTCACAGTTGAAGACACCAGCAACGTGCCTGAAATTCAAGAGAGTCAGGGGGTGGAAGTTATTGGGTTGGCTATTACAAGCGACAACATCCTTGGGAAGCTGAAAGGCGTTAAGATGGATCAGTCACTTGGAGCAGACGGACTGCACCCGACGAATCTGAAAGAGCTGGCTTTAGAAATTGTGGAGGGGTTGATAGTGATATTTCAACAATCACTCGACTAAGGAGTGATTCCAGATGATTTGAAAATTGCCAATATTATCCCCCTTTCACATGAAGTGAGCGATGCAGAATATGTGGGAACTATAGGTCGGTTAGTCTGATTTTTTCAGAAGCCCTTTGCTCCTGTAGGGAGCATTGGCCATTGACAAATGTCCTCCACCTCACTCAGTTGTTGGCAGTTCTTTCGAGATCTCCCCGGTTGAGCCCACTCTCAGACATTTCTGTCTGGGCACCTCATCCCCAGCTGTTCCTGGGGCGACCTCTTATACTTTTTCCTTGGGGGTTCCATTCCAGGGCTTGCCGGGTGATGTTTGAAGCAGGTTTCCTGAGGGTGTATTCAATCCAGCTGTATTTTCTCCTTAGAATTTGTAAGTTAATGGACTCCTAGCTTATTCTATTCCACAGAACCACATTGCTTACTTTGTCTCTCCACCAGATGTGGAGTATTCTCCTAACGGAGGTTTTAATGAATGTTTGCAGCCTGTATGTAGTCTGTTTTGTTGTTTTCCATGTCTCTCATCTATACAGCATCACACGTTTCACATTTGAGTTAAAGATGCGTATTTGGGTGTTGATGAAGATGTGTTTTGAGCTCCAGATTTACCTGAGCATATTAAACACCATCCTAGCCTCTGCTCCTCCGGTGATGTCCACAACACTGCTTAGGTGTGTGAAAGTGTCTACATCCTCTTGAGCAGTGCTGTGCATAAGGATAGGGTTGCTGGTTTTGGAATGGATCCTCATCACCTGTGACTGCTGTATTGGGTGTAAGACTATGATTTGTTGCAGCTTGTGAGAATCTGTCTGTCTTCTCGTACATTTGCATATGTGTATATGATAG
The DNA here is from genome assembly GCA_035221665.1 of Okamejei kenojei. NCBI lineage: Eukaryota > Metazoa > Chordata > Chondrichthyes > Rajiformes > Rajidae > Okamejei > Okamejei kenojei. The sequence goes on along the minus strand of JAVHYY010000220.1, from coordinate 81,706 downwards.
GAGAGCTATGGCGTCTGCAAAGTCAAGATCATCTAGTTGCTCCCACATTGTCCACTGAAATCCATTTATTTTCCCTTCACAATTGTTTCCATCATGATCCAGTCAATTGTCAGGAGGAACAGGAATTGTGCCAATAGACATCCCTGCTGGCCGCCCGTCTTGCCACATGCATAACTTTGCATGAGGTTCCATCATACCGGTTCTTGGTTAAGTTTATGATCTTGGTGGGAATTCCACAGTGGTTCATTAGGCGCCATAGTATTGTCCTGTCTATGCTGTCAAACGCTTTCTCAAAAGTCGATGACGTTGACGTACAAGGACGTGTTCCATTCAATAGACTGCTCAATCATGATGCGTACTGTTGCTATGTGGTCTTTGCATGAGCGATCCTTCCTGTTTGCTGGTCCCTTGGCCTCTTGTCTACAGCTTCCTGAAGATGGTTGAGAATGTCTCGGTTGAGAATTTTACCTGGTACAGGTGATCACTCGGTAAGTGCCACATTGTCACAATAGTCTGACTTCGGTGGTTGGTAAGATTTTAGAGTTCATTACAAAGAATGACGTTCCGCGGTACTTAAAAGTTCACGATATATTTAGCCGGTCAGCATAGCTTTGTGAAGGAGAGGTCTTGCTTGTCAAATATGCTGTAATTCTTTGAAGAAGTAAATAGCAAGCGAGGCAACGGAAGTCAGTACATGTTGTTTACCGACATTTTCAGAAAGTATTTGATAAGGTGCTGCACGGGAGGCGGCTGAGGAAGAAGAGAGCCCATGGTATCAAAGGGCGTATACCGGCATGGGTATCAGGGTAGATGGGAAGCAGAAGGCAATGAGTACCAATAAAGGAGATTTTTTCTGGTTGCGTGCAAGTGACACGTGGAGTTCCGCAGGGCTCGGTGCTGGGACCGCTGCTCTAAATGCGGAGAGAATCTATAAATCGAAGGTGGAAAGGAACTTGAGAGTACTAGTGCAGCATTCCCAAAAAAATAACCTGCAAGTCGAATCGGTAGTAAAGAAAGCCAATTCAATGCTAGCATTTATTTCACGGGGGCTTGTATACAAGATGGGGATGTCATGCTGAGGCGCAGGAAAGGCCGCATTTGGAATATTGTGAACAATTTTGGGCATCAAATCTGAGGAAGGATGTGCTGGCTCTGGAGAGGGACCACAGGATGTATGCAATAATGATGCCTGGTATGAGTAGGTAAACAGATGACGAGCATTTGTCGGCACGGGGCCTGTACTCGCTGAGGTTTAGAAGAATCAGGGGGTATCTCATTGAAACATAGAGGACAGCGAAAAGCTTGGATCCAGTGGATGTGGAGATAATGTTTCCACCAGCGGGAGAGTCTAGTACTAGAGGTCATGACCTCAGAATTAAAGGACGTCCTTTTAGGTAGGAGATGAGACATGTCTTCAGTCACAGGATGGTGAATCTGTGGATTTATTTTTGCCACAGAAGGCTGTGAAAGGCCAAGTCAGTAACATAGAAAATAGGTTCAGGAGTACATCGGCCCTTTGAGCCAACACCGCCATTCAATATGATCATGGCTGATCATACAGAATCAGTACCCTGTTCCTACTAATTCCCCATATCCCATGAATCGGTTAGCCCTAAGAGCAATTTTAACTCTCTCTTGAATACATCCAGTGCATTGGCCCCAAATAGCTTCTGTGCCAGAAAATTCCACAGTTTCACAACCCCCTGGGTGAAAAAGTATTTCCTCACCTCAGTCATTAATATCCAATCCCATAGTCTTAAGAAAGAACTGGAGATGCTGGAAAAATCGAAGCTAGACAAAAGTGCTGGAGAAACCCACCGGATGAGGCAGCATCTATGGAAAAAGGAATAGGCGATGTTTCGGGTCGAGACCCATCTTCTGTCTGAAATTAGGGGATGAAAACTGCACAAGAGCTATGAACAGCCGCAGTAGGACCTCCAGAAGAACCTGGCTGCTTCCCAGCCCCTTATTTCTCCTAGCTGGTTGCCTCCCAGTCCCCTTACTCTTCCCAGTTGGCTACATGGTGCAAGATTCCAGAGAGTTAATCTGCAAGTCGAATCGGTAGTAAAGAAAGCAAACTCTCTGCTAGCATTAAAAAGGGGATGCCATGCTGACGTCCTATAAAGTGCTAGTCAGGCCGCATTTGGAATATTGTGAGCAATTCGGTCAGGTTATTGTCACATGTACCAATTAAGGTACAATGCAACTCGAATTACAATACATCCACACTAAAAACAAGCAACAAGACACGCAACTACATTAAATACCACCACAGCGGATTCTCCTTATTCCCCACTGTGATGGAAGGCAATAAATTCCAATTAGCCTCCTCTTTATTTTCCCGCAGTCGGATCAGTGGAACCACTGCCGTCGGGGCGCCCCAAGCTCCCGCAGCCGGCAATCGAAGTTCCCGCGTTGGGATGACCGAAGCTCCCGCGTGTGGGTGATCGAGGTTCCTATGGTTAGGAGCTGCCGAATTTGGTCTCTAATCAGGACCGCGAGCTCCACGATATTAAGTGCGCAGGCCCCCGCGGTTGGAGCTCCGGAAGTCGGTCTGCAGCAAAGACTGTCAACTTCTCGATGTTAGGCCGCAGTGCGGAAGGAGATACGATACGGTTAAAAACCGCATCTCCGTCGAGGGAAGAGATTAACAAAAGTTTCCCCATCCCACCACGCCCCACGCCACACGTAAAAAGCTGAAGAACGCTAAAACATACATTTAACACACAATAAACAACAACATATAAGGAATGGACAGCCAGATTGTTGGCGCGGCAGCAATTGCTGGCGTACCCGGGGGAATTGCAGCGCCATATTGGAAAAAAGCATGAGCTGTTCTGGAAAAGGTACAGAGAACGTTTACAAGAATGATCACAGGAATGAATAGGATAACATAGGATGTGCGTTTGACGGCACTGGGCCTATAATCGCAGGAGTTTAGAAGATTGAGTGGGGACGTCATTGAAACGTAGAAAATTGTGAAAGGCTCGGATATAGAGGATGTGGAGTGGATATATCCATAAGAGGGAGAGTCCAGGATCAGAGTCATGAAGGACGTTTCTTTAGGAATGAGTTGAGGAGCGATTTATTTAATCAGAGGGTATTGAATCCGTGGAATTATTTGCACAGAACGCTGTGGATGCCCAATCAATTGATATTTTTAAAGAAGAGATTGATTGGTGATCAGTGCGGGTGTCAGAGTTTTTGGGAAGAAGGCAGGAACATTGGGTTAGGAGGAAGAGGTAAATCAGCCATGATTGAATGGTGGTGTGTATATTTTGGGCCCAATGGCCAAATTCTGCTCCTATCATTGATAATCTTAGGATTTTAACATCTTCTGATCCTAATTAGGAGTTCGGAAGGGAAGCGCTAAATTTGAGCAGCAAGCCTGTGGATTGGCAAGATCTGGGGAATCTCAGGTCGGTTACAGCGCGGGAACATTGAAAAAGACAGCCCAGAGACAGCATTGAGCACTTGGAGGTCGGCAGATGAGTATAAATAACTTTAGTTCTTGAGGAATGAGAGGGAAACCAATCGATACTTGAAGTTAGAGAAATCTATATTCATAACGCTGTCCAAGGAAAATATGAGGTACTGTTCCTCGAATTTGCATTGGGCCTCACTGCTAGTGGAGGAGAGCTAGGCAATGTGGCAATGGGAGTGATGGGGAGGGGGGGGGGGGGGGGGGGGGGCTTCCAGAGATTGCTAGGCATGCGCCAACGTTAGCCTGGCGGACGTATCGAAGGTGTTCAGCGAAACGAACCCCGATTATATATTTCAAGAGTCCTTCCTGGAACATCGAATGAAGCAGATCAGGTTGGAGGAGGTGCAAGTGAACCTCTCGCTCACCTGGAATAGCTGTCGTGATCCTTGGGATGAGGTATAGGTACAGGTGTTGCATCTCCAGTCGTTGCTGGGGATCATACATGTGAAGGAGTGGTTTAAATATGAAGTGACGAGTTAACCAGCGAAATATCTCTGCCAAAAGCGGAAAGGGGTGGAAATGGAATGTGGTGGGATTCCGTTTGAGGTTTCATTAATGTTGGAGGATTCTGTGCTGCATGCGACGGGTCATGGGGTGATAGATCAGGACTGGGCGGCCTCTGTCCCTCTTACAACTGGGTGCAAAGACGGAGCTGCGGGATGCCCAGGAGACACATGTGAGTGCCTCATCTGTGATGGAACATGGGGACTGCGGAAGTGGCGGCGCTGCCTGGCAGCTGCGTCTCACCTGCATTCCGTCTCTCTTTTTTTCTTTTCTTTTTGTCTTCTTGTGTTTGCTTTAGTCAGAATTTTGGTTTATTAGTCTGTGTATGTGTGAGGGAGGGTGGGAGAAACAGGGTTTTAGTCTCTCCCTTTGGGGGGATGCGACTTTTCTTGTTGTGTCCCCCGTCACCGTCTCCGTCTGTGCTGAGAACTAATGGCGGAGCTGGGTGGCCTCTGAGCTATGGCTGCGTTCCAGCTTCCAGCGATGGTGGTTTCAGAGCTGCGGTGCTCCAGCGGCGAACCGGCTTCAGAGCTGCGGTGCTCCAGCGGCGACCCGGCTTCAGAGCTGCGGTGCTCCAGCGGCGACCTGGCTTCAGCGCTGCGGTGCTCCAGTGGCGGCCCGGCTTCAGAGCTGCGGTGCTCCAGCGGCGACCTGGCTTCAGAGCTGCGGTGCTCCAGTGGCAGCCCGGCTTCAGAGCTGCCGTGCTCCAGCGGCGACCCGGCTTCAGAGCAGCGGTGCTCCAGCGACGGCCCGGCTTCAGAGCTGCGGTGCTCCAGCGGCGGCCCGGCTCCAGAGCTGTGGCGTTCCAGCGGCGACCCGGCCTCGTAGCCGCGGTGTTCCAGCGGTGTCCCGGCTTCAAAGCTGCGGTGCTCCAGCGGTGGCGTTCCAGCGGCGACCCGGCTTCAGAGCTGTGGTGCTCCAGCAGCGTTCCAGCGGCGACCCGGCTCCAGAGCTGCGGGGCTCCAGGGTTCCAGCGGCGGCCCCTGCTTCAGAGGTGTGGCGGTGTTCTAGCGTACCAGTGATGGTGGTGGCGGCAGCCGGCTTCGGAGGCTCGGCCACGGGCCTAGTAGACGATAACATCGGAGGTCTGGATCGCCTCAGCGCAGAGGGAGATCAAGGAGGGAAGAAGACAAAGACTTTAAGACAGTTGCCTTCCACCACAGTGAGGAGGTGCCTGGTGAACTCACTGTGGTGGATGTTAAATATTTGTTTATTGTGTGTTTTGTTTTTTATTATATGTTATGACTGCAAGGTAACGAACTTTCGTTCAGACCGAAAGGTCTGAATGACAATAAAGGATACTTTACTTTACTTTTCTTTACTTTAGTGACTGTTCCTTAAATAATGAGGATATTTTGTATATCCAGGCGTGGGACACCTCATCTTGGGCGCTGAGAGGCGTAGAAGGAAGAATTTGAGTTGGGGACAGAGTCATTGCAGGAAGCAGGGTAGGAAGGAGTGCAGCCTAAATATGTGTGGGAGTCAGTCGGTTTACAATAGATGTCCATCGATAGTTTTTCTTCTGTGATAGTGACGATGAGATCAAGAAACGGATGGGAGATGTCGGGATTGGTTCAAGTGAACTTGAGTTCAGGATGGAATTTGGTGGTAAAGTTAATGACGTCCGCGTGCATGGGTGCTGGACGTAGTCCCGATTACACCGACAATGTAGCGGAGATGGGTGATAGGGGATAGGGCCATTGTACGCATGAAACAGGGATTGTTCAATAAACTAAAGGAATAGGCAGGTATAGCTGGGGTCCATACGTGTGCCCATGGCTAAGCCTTGGATTTGGAGGAAATGGGAGAAGTCGAAGAAATAATTTGTTGATAGTACGGACCTGCTCCGCTAGGCAGAGAACAGTGCAGGTGGAGGGAATTCGACTGGTTCTACGATCGAGGAAGATACGGACAGCTTTAAGGCCTTCCCGCTGGGGTAAGAATGTTTAGAGTGTCTAGCAGTTTCGTCATTCTGTGGTTATTGTCTAATGTCGATTTCCTTTATTACGCAATTGGCGGAACTGATCCCGGTATTACATCTAGTCCGAATACACATTTTCACATTGCAGAGCAATTCTGACGGATTTATGTTGCTGCAACAATAGGTTTACATGTATAAGATCAAGGAACCGCTGATCAACGGAGCAAAAATATGCGCTCACCTTAATAGAGCAATTGATCAATAAACAACACAACTAAAGATTCAGAATTGTCTTGTTACCGAAAATGTAGCCATGATGAGAGTAAAAAAATGAGGAAATGGGGGCAGGAAAATGGAAGTCATTGACGAGCCGAAGGGCGTGTGAGGTGTCTGGGACATAGATCGGGAGGGATTGGACGAGGCGTGTTGGGATGGAGCCGTCTGGGAGGTATGTGGAAATTAATTGAGTCGGACGGGAGCAGGAAAGTTGTGTTTATTGATTTTGGGGAGAATGGAATGCTTGTGTGTGGCTTGATCATCCGCATGTACCGTATTATCTGAGCTCTGGATAGCAGGCAAACAAATCATGTCACTGTATCCCGTTACCAATATAAATAATAATACAATGTGAATGCAGTAATCACGGTTTCGCAGGTAGTGGAGCTGACACCCTACAGATCCAGTGACTCTCATTATCTGCGTTGTCTGCATGAAGTTTGCATGTTCTCCTTGGGTTCATGTACACCAATTGGGTGGCTCCCGTAGATATGTTTCATATATTTAAGAGCGAATATTTTAAGTCGCACGCTGTCAGTTGTCCCTAATACAGATTTAGCGGCAAAATCGGAGTAGGGTGGCCGGTGGAGCATTCATTGGGAAATTGGGAGAATTCACTGGATTTGTGTAGGATTAGTTAAAGTTGCACATTTGATGATCGGCCGCAGTTTTAGAATAACAAGCCAATTGTGGTTATTTAGTTGTGTTCTTTATTTTTTGAATTGCTTCATTACGGTTTCGCTCCGTTGATCAGCTGCTCCGTGAACTTAGACTGGATAACCCCATAAATAAACGAATTAGTCTGAATGGCTCTAAAATATGTGAAAACGGGTATTCAGAATAGTTGTAATTAGCCACAACAGTTCCGCCAATTGTATAATAACGGAAATCGACGACAGGAAATAACCACAGAATGATGAAACTGCCAGATACGGTGAAGAGTAACCTCGTGGACCTCCTCTGCTCCCCGTTTCTGGGTCACTGCGGTCCTCCCGCGTTCTCTGACCCCTCAGCTCATACTGACCCTTCTGGCCACTAAAATGTGCCGCACAGTTAGAGTTGAGGAACATCATTAACATGAACGGAAGTAATGGCATTGGAACAGTAGCCAGCCAATCATATCCCATCCACACGGAACCTATATTAATGCAAACAGGCCCAGGGCACATTGTCAATCACCATTCCTGCTTCAAATATAACGTTTACCAGATGCTATATTTTGCTATCAGCTTCACGTAACAAATGGTGACAAATCGATGAAAAGTGAAAATGACGGTGAACCAGACACAATAGTCTCTAGTTCAACTGTCTACCAATTGATAATGATGCACACGGTGGGTGATGCAACGTTGGCGGCCCTCGGCAAAGGGCCCCAGGACTCCACGAAGTTGTGCAGTGCCGCCCGCGTTGGAAGCTCTCCAAATCAGAGCTCCACGGTGTTGGAGCAGCGGCCCAATGCTCCGGAGCTCCAAACGATGATCCAAGTAGGCCTCGCCCGCTCCGCGGCGAATCCAGCGCCGCGCCGCCGCTATTGTAGCTCTGATCCTGTTCCCTGTCCCCGGCAGGAAAGGTCGCTCTGATCCAGGTGGTAGGCCGCGAGTTGGGGGGCGAGGACGCGACTCGGAGAAATTGTCGCGTCCCCGCCAGGAAGTTTCCCCCCTCCCCCACATATAAAAGTTAAAGATTCCCCCGAAACAAACTTTAAACTGACTAAAAATAAATAAAAGGATTGAAAAATAAACGGGCTGCAGGCAGAGGCTGCTGTCAGTGCAGCGCCCCAGGACATCACGGACCGGTTGCAGGGCATCCTCAAGGGTGAAGGTGAGTAGTCGGAAGAGGTAGTGCATGTCGGTACAAATGAGGTCGGGAAGAAGAGGACAGCGATTCTGCAGCGTGACTTTAGCGAGCTCGGAAGAAGGTTGAAAAGCAGGACCTCCAGGGTGGTTATCTTCGGTTTGCTTCCAGTTCCTCGTACTGGTGAGGGCAGGAACAGTGAGATAGGGGGATCTAAATGTGTGGTCGAGGAGCTGGTGTAGGGGGCAGGAATTTAGATGCTTAGACCATTGGGATCTGTTTTGGGTTAAGGGTGAATTGTACAAAAGGGACGGGCTGCACCTCAACAGGTGGGGGATCAGCATTCTGGTAGGCATATTTCCCCACAGCTACACGGGTGCGTATAAACTAAATAGTGGGGGGTGGAGAAATTGGAAGTACAAGAATGGAGGTAAAGCGAGAGAGAGTATAAGACAAGTTAAGAACGACTCCAGAATTAACGGGATAGAATACTTACGAAGGCTCACCAAGTGAATAGTAATCGATGTGAAAGGTGAGGTGAGTCATTGATTAAAATCATTATATATGAACGTACGGTGCATTCTGAAAGTATTCAGACCCCTTATTTTTCATATTTTGTTACGTTACAGCCTTATTCTAAAATTGATTAAATTCATTTTTTAATCACCAATCTACACACAATATCCCATAATAAAAAAGTGAAAACAGGTATATAGACATTTTTGCAAAGTAATTAAAAGTAATAACAGAAAGAGCACATTTTAATAAGTATTCCAATCAGTATTTGTTGAGGCAACTTTGGCAGCGATTACAGCCTCAAGTCTTCTTGGATACGACGCTGCAAGCTTGGCACGCCTGTATTTGGGTAATTTCTCACATTCCTCACTGCAAATGCTCTCTGTCAGGTTGGACGGGGAGCTTCGTGCACAGCTGCGTTCGATTGGGTTCAAGTCCGGGTAGCGGTTGGGCCACTAAAGGACATGCACAGACTTGTCGTGAAGCCACTCCTCCATTGTCTTGGCTGTGTGATTAGGGTCGTTGTCCAGTTGGAAGGTGGACCTCCGCCCCAGTCTGAGGTACAGACAGCTCTGGAATAGGTTTTCGTCAAGGATCTCGCTGCACTTTGCTCATTTCATCTTTTGCATGATCCGGACTAGTTTCATAGTTCATGCCGCTAAAAAAACATCCCCACAACTGCCGCAACCACCATGCTTCACCGTACGTATGGTATTGGCCAAGTGATGAGCAGTGACCGGTGTCCTCCAGACGCGACGCTTGACATTCAGGTCAAAGAGTTGAATCTTGGTTACGTTCGACTAGATTTTCTCATGCTTTTTGGCAAACTCCAAGCGGGCTGTCATGTGCCTTTTACTGAGGAGTGGCTTCCGTCCGGCCAATCTACCATATAGGCTTGAGTGGTGGAATGCTGCTGATATATTTGTCCTTCTGGAAGGTTCTCCCATCTCGAAAGAGGAACTCTGGATCTCTGTCAGAATGACCATCGGGTGCTTGGTCGCTTTCCTGCCCATGTCCCTTCTTCCCCAATTGCTCAGTTTGGCCGGGCAGCCAGCTCTATGAAGAGTCCTGGTGGTTACAAAGATCTTCTTTTTAAGAATGACGGAGGGCATTGTACTCTTCTGGATCAGCAATGTAGCAGAAATTGTTTACCTGATCTGTGTTGCGACAAAATCGTGTTTCGGAGGTCTACGGACAATTCCTCCATCTTCATTGCTTGGGTTTGGCTTTGACATGCACTGTCAACTGTGGGACCGTACATTGACAGGTTTGTGCCTTTCTAAATCATTTCCAATCAATTAAATTTACCACTGGTGTACTTCAAGTTGTAGAAGCATCTCAAGCATATTCAAAGGAAACAGGCTGAACCTAAGCTCAATTTTGAGTGTCATTGCAAAGGGTCTGAATACTTATGTCAATATAATATTTCAGTTATTTATATTTAATCACTTTGCAAAAAATTCTAAACATCTGTTTACGCTTTTTCATTAAGGGGTTTGTGTGTAGATTGATGATAATAAATAAATTAATTGAATCAATTTTAAAATAAGGCTGTAACGCAACAAAATGTGGAAAAAGTTAAGGGGTCTGAATGCTTTCTGAATGCACTGTATAATAAGTAAAGTGGATGGGATGTGCTTCGGTGGCCATCGAGAGTGGCGGCCTCACCTGCAGCTGTTCTTCCTTCAACCTTTTTTTGTTTTTAATTTGTCCAGATGTTTTGTGTTGGAGGCTTTTTAGTCCTTGTATGTGGGGGACGGGGGGATGGGGAAACAGTTTTTCTCAGTCACTACCTGGTCGAGTCGCATCTTCGCCCCTCCTCGCAGCCTTCACTCTGGATTGGCGCAGCCTTTTCTGCCGCCCAGCTCAGCCTGCGGATTTCGGGTGCCGCGGTCTCCGTCAGGAAGCGGCCGCTTCGGAACTCCAAGCCGCTGAGAGTGTTCTTCCGACGACGGAGGTTCCATCATCCGGCGAGAGAACCTGAAACATCGGGCAGCCGTTGCAGCAATTGCGGAGGCCTCAATAGACCTCGACTACGGGTGAAGAAGAGGAAGAGGACTGCCTTCCCTCACAGTGGGAAACATTGATTTATGTTTAATGTTTCATTTTATAGTGCTGTGTTTATCTTATTTGTGTGCTGCATGGCTACTCAAATTTCACTGCACCAGTTGTTGTATGTGACAATAAATGTCCTTTGCCCTTTTTCCTTTATCCTTCATGTAAAGTGGATGGGATGAGCTTCAGGCTCAGTTCGAGATTAGTAAATATGAAATTGTGGCTATTACAGAGACATTGCACGCGCATCTGGACTGGGATCTGAATATCCAGGATTATACGTGTATTAGATAGAACAGGCAGGTGCGCAGAAGTGGAAGGGTAGTTCTATTGATGAAGGATGGACATCAGTCCCTCCCGAGGGGTTCAAAGGTTCAAAGGTTTACAGGTTCCTTATTAGTCACATACACCAATTGGTGTAATGAAATGTGTATTGCCATTGCAGCAAATAAAAAAGAAAACAACATAACAATAATAAAGACATTTAACATAAAAAAAATCCCTCCACAATGGTTCCCATTATGAGGGAAGGCACAAAGTCTAGTCCCCATCCCCATGCCCACCCATAGTCGGGTCAGTGATGCCTCCGCAGTCGCCTTTACGGAGGCCCGATGTTGCAGGCCGTTCTCGCCAGATGATGGTGCTCCGGTGTTGGGAGAATCCTCACAGCGGCTTGGGAAACCTGAAACGGCCGCTTCCTTACCGGAGACCGCGGCTTCCGAAGCCAACAGGCCGCGCTGTGTGGAGCTCCACCACTGGCGATCTCGGCGAGAGATCCCAGGCTGCCGATGTTAAAGTTCAGCGCCACCGCCCGCAGCTGTCCGCTCCACAGTCCCACAGCTCCGCCATGTTCATCAGTGTTCTTCAGCTCACCGGAGTTCCAGCACGGCAATCTGGGCAAGGCATCGCCTGCTCCGCTCCACGATAGCGCTCCAGCCGAAGCCGAGGTTCTGGACGGTCACCTCAGGAAACGCCGCTCCTGGCCCGCTGGAAGACCGCGAGGGCGGGTGGAAGGTGCAATGCTGAGAAAAGCCGCCTCTCCGACGAGATAGGGACCAGAAACGCAGTTCCCCTCTTTCCCCACCCCCACATAAAAAGGTCTAGAATTCCGAAAAACAACAACTCAACTAGCTAAAAATAAAAAAAAGAGATGAAAAAAACGGACAGCTGCAGGCTGGGCAGCTATACCCGTACATGACGGCGCCCCAAGACGTACAGGACGGCGCCACCGAGTACAGAACGGCGCCCCCTGGACGGGTGACATATGAACTGCCGATGTTGAGTCGCTATGGATAGAATTGAGGAATTGCAAAGGTAAGAAGACACTAATGGGAGTAACCTGCACCCCCCCCCAAACAGTTGCCAGATTTCAATCAATCTATCCATCAATCTATCTATCTATCTATCTATCTATCTATCTATCTATCTATCTATCTATCTATCTATCTATCTATCTATCTATCTATCTATCTATCTATCTATCTTCTATCTATCTATCTATCTATCTATCTATCTATCTATCTATCTATCTATCTATCTATCTATCTATCTATCTATCTATCTATCTATCTGTCTGTCTGTTTATCTATCTATCTATCTATCTATCTATCTATCTATCTATCTATCTATCTATCTATCTATCTATCTATCTATCTATCTATCTATCTATCTATCTATCTATCTATCTATCTATCTATCTAAACATAGAAACATAGAAATTAGGTGCAGGAGTAGGCCATTTGGCCCTTCGAGCCTGCACCGCCATTCAATATGATCATGGCTGATCATCCAACTCAGTATCCCGTACCTGCCTTCTCTCCATACCCTCTGATCCCCTTAGCCACAAGGGCCACATCTAACTCCCTCTTAAATATAGCCAATGAACTGGCCTCAACTACCTTCTGTGGCAGATAAATTCCACAGGTTCTGTGTGAAAAATGTTTTTCTCATCTCGGTCCTAAAAATAATTCCCCCTTATCCTTAAACTGCAACCCCGTGTTCTGGACCTCCCCAACATCGGGAACAATCTTCCTGCATCTAGCCTGTCCAATCCCTAATTTTGTAAGTTTCTATCAGATCTCCACTCAATCTTCTAAATTCTAGCGAGTACAAGCCGAGTCTAGTCGTCCTTCTTCATATAAAATTCTGCCATCCCAGGAATCAGTCTGGTGAACCTTCTCTGTACTTCCTCTACGGCAGGAATGTCTCTACTCAGATCAGGAGACCAAAACTGTACACAACACTCCAGGTGTGGTCTCACCAAGGCCCCGTACAACTGCTATAGAACCTCCCTGCTCCTATACTCAAATCCTTTTGCTATGAATGCTAACATATCATTCGCTTTCTTCACTGCCTGCTGCACCTGCATGCCTACTTTCAATGTTTCGGCCCGAAACGACGCCTATCTCCTTCGCTCCATAGATGCTGCTGCACCCGCTGAGTTTCTCCAGGATTTTGTGTACCCTGCCTACTTTCAAGAATAGGCACCTTCAGTGTACCATGACACCCAGGTCTGGTTACATCTCCCCTTGTCCTAATCGGCCACCATTCAGATAATAGTCTACTTTCATGTTCTTGCCACCAACGTTGATAACGTCACATTTATCCACATTATACTGCATCTGCCAAGCATTTGCCCACTCACCCAACCTATCCAGGTCACCTTGCAGCCTCCATACACCCTCCTCACAGCTAACACTGCCTCCCAGCTTCGTGTCATCCGTAAACGTGGAGATGTTGCATTGAACTCCCCTCATCCAAATCATTAATATATATTGTAAATGGCTGTGGTCCAGCACTGAGCCTTGTGGTACCCTACTAGTCACTACCTGCCATTCTGAAAATGACCCGTTTACTCCTACATTTTGCTTCCAGTCTGCCAGCCAGTTCTCTATCCAATCAATACTGAACCCCCAATACAGTGTGCTTTAAGTTTGCATACTAATCTCTTATGTGGGACCTTGTCGAAAGCCTTCTGAAAGTCCAGATATAAACACATCCGCTGGTTCTCCCTTACCTACTCTACAAGTTACATCCTAAATAATTCATATAAGATTCGTCAGACATGATTTACCTTTCATAAATCCATGCTGACTTTGTCCAATGATTTCACCACTTTCCAAATGTGCTGCTATCCCATCTAATGAACCCTTCCTCATTACTCAGTACCCAGTCTAGAATAGCCTGCTCTCTCGGTGGTTCCTTTACATGTTGGTTTAGAAAACTATCCCGTATACTTTCCAAGAAATCCTCAGCACTCCTGCCAATTTGATTCACCCAATCTATATGTAGACTGAAGTCACCCATAGTAACTGTTTTACCTTTGTTGCACGCATTTCAAATTTCCTGTTTGATGCCATCCCCAACTCCATTACTACAGATAGATAGATAGATAGATAGATAGATAGATAGATAGATAGATAGATAGATAGATAGATAGATAGATAGATAGATAGATAGATAGATAGATAGATAGATAGATAGATAGATAGATAGATAGATAGATAGATAGATAGATAGATAGATAGATAGATAGATAGATAGATAGATACATAGATACATAGATAGATAGATAGATAGATAGATAGATAGAGAGATAGATAGATAGATAGATAGATAGATAGATAGATAGATAGATAGATAGATAGATAGATAGATAGATAGATAGATAGATAGATAGATAGATAGATAGATAGATAGATAGACTGACAGACTGACATACAGATAGATAGATAGATAGATAGATATATAGATAGATAGATAGATAGATAGATAGATAGATAGATAGATAGATAGATAGATAGATAGATAGATAGATAGATAGATAGATAGATAGATAGATAGATAGATAGATAGATAGATAGATAGATAGATAGATAGATAGATAGATAGATAGATAGATAGATAGCTGTATACAACGAGATCAGAGGGTATGGAGAGAAGGCAGGTACGGCATACTGAGTTGGATGATCAGCCATGATCATATTGAATGGCGGTGCAGGATGGAAGGGCCAAATGGCCTATTCCTGCACCTATTTTCTATGTTTCTATGCTTATAATACAAAAGTTAGTGGTTTTTCACAAAGTGAATATGTTTGTGAACGATTGCAGGAGGACCTGGATCGATTGGCCAGGTGGGAAGAAGAATGAAATTTAATAAAGTATGAGGTGTTGCATTTTGGGACGTTGAACAATGGCAGGACCTGCATTGTAAATGGGAGATATTATCCAGAAAGGTTCAGAAATGATTTACGAGAGTGCTGTCAGGACTAGAGGATAGGAGCTTTAGGGAGGGGTTAAGTAGGCTGGGTCTCTATTTCTAGGAGCGCAGGTGAATTGGGGGAGATCTTATGGAGGTAATCAACAACATGAGAGAAGTAGATATGGTAGTCTTTTGCCCAGAATATGGATAATCGAGAATCAGAGAACATAGGTTGAAGGTGAAGGGGAAAAGATTTAATAGGAATCCAAAGGTTCACTTTTTCGCACAATGATTGGTGTGTGTATGGAGCAAGCTGCCAGAGAAGGTTGTATAGTTGATTTTATATTAAATGTATCTTATATAATCTTGTATTGAAAGTAAGTTATATCTTAAAAAGTCTGATTAGGCACTGGGCCTCTCAGGCCATTTGGTCACAGGTAATTTGCTCTTTCTCGATGTCACATTCTGGTGATGTGTTATAATGACATGACCCAGGATTAATGACTGTTTATACATACAAGACAACAAGGCTGGAATATTAAAATCAAACGACTCTGAACAAAAAAAAATATCAAGAGCACATGGCTGGGGTGTCATATGGCTACATCCGTTGCAAAAATGGAAATGTACTATGAAGGAGGAGATAAGTGGAAGCATGACGAGGGGATGTCGGCAAATGATGGGATATGGAAATGTAACCGGGGTGGGGCATGCAGAGTTGAACATGGTGTAAAAATAAATGATCATTTGTTTGTGGCTCAGAGAGCTCCACGTGGACTGATGACGTGGGGTGAACCAGCTTTTATTTGCAAATAAAAGTTTAAACTTCTTGAAGAATTCTCCACGTTGCCTGAGTTAATTTAGAGTGTTGGAAACCACGACCGTAGTTGACGCTTGGACTATCCCATCATTTAAGGTCTCTCTTTTTTTTTGTTTATGTTTTTTTGTTTATGTCGGCAGACAACACATCAAACCATAATCAAAAATTGCACGATATCAAAAAAATAATTATAGTACAACAATACAATCATTGTTCACAATAGTCTGAACCCCACGCGGTGACCAGCGCCCACGGAAGGCCTCAAGAGTCCCCGTGGACACCACGTGTTCCCACTCCAGGGATACACGTGCACGGACGTAGTCCCGGAAGAGGGGCAGGCATCCGACTCTAGCCTGACCATCGACCGCCCGCTGTCTGGACTCAGGAATGGCCATCTTGTCCAGGCCCAGGAGCAAATCGACAGGAAAGTCCCCACCCCCACTCGGCTCTCCCCACTCCCTGCCTTCTGTCCGAACATTAGAATCGTGGGACTAAAATGCAACCAGAACAACTTGAGGAACAACCCCTTCAGATATTGCTACAGAGGCAGTAGCCTCTCACACTCCATGTACACGTGGAACACGGTCTCTTGCTCGCTGCAGAAAATATATGCGGCAGACAAGCCCGCGAACCGACTCAAATGTTTATTACATACCACCGCTCTATGCACCACTCTGCACCCCAGGTCCCCAATGTAAAGGTGAACAACTCGCTTATAGAAGGACCCCAACTGCGGACCTCCCCTGCCTTCAGGTGGTAACACCGTCCGCCATGGTGTGTCGGGACGGAAGACGAAGGCAAGGAGGTGCAGAATGTGCAGGAGCATCCTGTACAATGTGCGTCTCTTCGCATCACAAAATCGCATGCTGGTCATCTCAGAAAGGCAGCTCAGATTGTGTGGAAGCGGTACCCGAGAAATATCCCGGATCCTAGGCCCGATGAGCAGACCTGACGGAGCGGGAGGTAAGCTCTATCAGAACCACTCTAGGCACTCGCCTCTCGTCGACACCCGGCATGACAGGGTGAGGACCGCCCACTCCCGCAGCCATAACAACCCCCACCCCCCCTCGTGGAGCAACACGCTGGCTGAAAACAACCAAATTCCTCACTCTTAGCACATCCCGATAGAAGACAGGCAAACCCCTTAGGGCAGGTCGACTGATACCCGCCACCGGGAGCCGTGAGACCCCCCCATAGGCAACGACCCCGATGGAAAAAATACGTGGCCAGAGCGTGCCATCTGGGGGGTTCTCTAAGTACATGTACCATCGCAGAGTCCTGAGGCGGAGAGCCGCCACCTGGGTACGCACGCATACCAAGGACTGGCCGCCCTCTAACGGGAGACTCAGGGCTGCCGCGGAAACCCAGTGCTTCCTATTTCCCCAAAATAAGTCTACTAACTTCTTCTGTAAAGCAGTTGCAAAGATAGAGGGCGGGACAAGAGTAGCCAGCTGGTACCATAACATGAAGGCCACCAGCTGGTTTATGACCAGCACCGTGCCATGAAAGGAAAGAACTCCAAGCAGGGCTGACCAGTGCCCCAGCCGGGCGACCACTTTCATCTCCAACTCCTGCCAGTTTGCCGGCCAAGCATCCTCAGTGGGACTCAGGTACACCCTCAGATAGAGGAGGTGCGTGGTACTCCACGCAACCATTAACATCTACTCTGGCAGAGAGTCTACCTGCCACTCACCCACTAAAAGTCCAGAACACTTACTCCAGTTAATCCTGGCAGAAGATGCAGCCAAGAAAATCTCCTGGCAATCACGCATCGTCCGCAGGTCACCAGAATCAGTGAACATAAGGAGTACATCATCGGCATACGCCGAAAGAACCGCCTTCACCCCCGGGCCAGGTAGGGCCAGGACTGTCAACCTCTTCCTAAGAAGACACAGGAACGGCTCCACACAGACCCAGTACAACTGACCCGACATGGGGCACCCCTGACGGACCCCCCTCCCAAAATGAAAAGGAGACAACAACGCATCATTAACCTTCACAAGGCACTCCACAACAGTGTACAAAAGCTAGACTCGGGCCACGAAATGCGGTCCAAACCCAAACGATTGCAACGTCCCATAACGGTATTCATGCTCTACCCTGTCAAAAGCCTTCTCCTGATCAAGAGACAGAAAAGCAGTTGACTGACTGGTGCACTGGGCTAGATGAATCAGGTCCCTTACCAGGTGGATGTTATCCTGAATGGACCGGCCAGGGACTGTATAGGACTGGTCAGGATGAATCAGTTGAGACAGCACGGAGCCCAGGCAATTTGCCATGGCCCGTGCAAAAACTTTATACTCTGTGCATAGGAGAGAGACCGGGCGCCATTTCTTCAACAAGCGGAGTTCACCCTTCTTGGGCAGCAGGACAACAACTGCCCTATGCCACGAGAGGGGCATCTCTCCGGTCGCCAGGCTGTCCCCCAGAACCAACATGTAATCGCCCCCGAGGACATCAGTGAAAGCTCTAACAAACTCTACCGTCAGCCCATCCATCCCAGGGGACTTACCCCTCCTGAGCTGATGCAGGGCACGAGAACTCCTCCAAAGGTAAGGGGCCATCAAGAAGATCTGCCACCCCTTATCTACAGTCGGTAGACCCTCCCACAGATCTTGCTGAGCCTCCCCAGAGAACAGGGCCCCATAAAAGGACCTGACCAAGGCACTGATCCTCTCTGGATCAGTGAGCCGTTCATCTAAAACTCTCCCCATTCGCAGGAGTCTTCACTAAACGGACCCAGGCGAGACTCTGCGTCCAGTATCTCCCGCTCAAGCCTCTACCGCTGAGTCCCGCATTCCGGGCGACCCCCACGTATAAGCCTGACAAAAGAGACGGATGTGAGCTTTCCCCACATCCCACCACTGCCTAAGGGAAGAGAAGCACCTCTGCCTCTCTCTCCACTTCCCCCAAAACCGACTGAATGACTCCCGGAAACACCGATGCTCCAGCAGCCTGCTGTTAAAGTGCCAGTATGCGGACCCAGCCCGAGCACGCGCTGGATTGAAATCCACATGCACCAGACAGTGGTCTGAGTACGACACCAGCCGCATCGAGGCCGCTGAGACACGGGAAACAAATGCTCGGGAAATATATATTCGATCAATGCGGGAACCACCAGCCTCAGACCTCCACGAAAAAGCAGTGGAATCTGGGTGTAGGTTCCGCCAGGCATCAACCAACTCAGAGAATTCAATCAACCCTCTCAGCTTCTTCGCTACCGCAGGGGCACACTGAGTACCAGAACGGTCTCGCGCCTCAAGTGTGCAATTAAAATCCCCACCAAGGAAGACACACTCTCCCTATCAATTGTGCTCAACAGAGCAGTCACCTCCTGAAGTAGGCCGGCCTGCAACGTGCCGGATCTAGGGGCATACACGTTAATGAAATGCAACGGCATGCCACCCATGCTCACGGCCAGATGGAGCAAACGTCTTGGTACAACTTCTTGCACTTTTAAAACAATTGGCAGAAAATTTGGGGCCAACAGAAAGGCCACCCCACTCGAATTTGAGCTGAGATGGCTCATGTAGGCCCTCCCCTTCCCGCTACAGTCGCCAGGTGGGTTCATCACTAACAACAGTATGCGTCTCTTGCAGAAAAAACACCGCAAATTTCCCCTCTCTAAGGACTGATAAAAGCTGAAATCTGCGAAAACTCTCTCTACTCCCGTTTAAATTTAATGTAGCTACTGTGAATGTGCAGGCACACTAGATTGAGATCCTCACACTCCGCCTAGACTCAAAAACTCTCTCTCTGAGGAACTCCAAAAAGTCCTCAAACTGGCTCTTCTCAGAGTCAGAAAGATCGCTGTCCTTGCTGCCAAGGATAGCCGCGAGAGTCTTAATCAAAGCTGGCCAATCCTCCCACCGTTTTTTTGCAGCATCCTTTTTTGTTCTGATGGTACGACTTGTTTTTAGGAACTCTCGCACCTCACAGATAACTGTTGCATGATACACGGCCTTGGAGTCTGGGCACTCGGCCAACTCACTCGCACCTGAAACAACAAGCTTACCAGTGCAGCGCCCAGGATCGATATGAAAAATCGAAAGACGAGAACTCTCGGAAAGTTCACTAATCCCGCTACACAAACTGGCCCCATCACTCTCCCCCTCCTCCGGCACGTCACCACCCCCAAGATCAATGCCGGGGAAGGGTCCCGCCACCCCTGACCGCAACAAGCAGCCCACTGACTGGCTAGGCTCCTGCACTCTGCCATCGCCCTTCACGTCTGGGCCTGGAGAAGAAAAAACAAGAGGCACCCCCAGGGCCTGTGGTACACTGGCACCCCCGGAATCTGAAAGAGTATGACGACCCGAAACAGCCCCGACCTCCACAGCACCTAGCGTACCCTCTCCACAGGCAACACCCAGAGAATCTCCACTTGCTTTTACACTCTCCCCTGCCGACTCAGCCGGTGAGGCAGCACACCCCCCAGCACCTCCACTGGCACCGATATGGAACGCAGACTAGTACACAAATGCCCCCGAACCTCCCCCCTCGGGCTGACTCTGCTCATCCCCCGTCTCAGGGGGCACACTACCAGGGGAGCTAACCACATGATCTGGCGTACCAACACCCTCAGTAGGTCTCTGAAGCTAGGGGATCTCCTCCGTCCCTGGGGACACACCCAGAGGGGAGCTAACCTCAACACCCGATGAGATAGCTCCCTCGGAGAGCCCCAGAAACGAAGGGGCATCCTCCCGCTCCGAGGACACACCACCAGAGGAGTCAACCGCAGCACATGGTCTTATAATACCCGCGGAAGATCCCTGAGATAGAGGCCCAATCTCCTACCCGGAACACACCAGTTCAAGACCACCAACCAGATCAGTGGTGGAAGGTCTGGAGAAAGACATCCCCCTCACTTTGGACCCACGCCCTTGCTCTTCCTCGCCAGGCACTAATCTCCTTTTTGTCCCCCTAGCATGTGACCTCCATAACAGAAGTGTCTTCCGCCTCCACACTACCCCTAGCCACTTTATCACCCGCACGTTTTAGCTTCCCTGCCCGCGTCTGAACCACCGCAGCTCCTTGCTGGGCCACGACAGGTGCAATCTGCACCTCACTGGAGCTGACAGGCGACCCTTGGGTGGTCTCAGAGCTCGGCAGGTGCACACCCGATCCCGTTTGACTCGCTCGGGCGGACTTTTCCTTCTCCTTCTTCTTTCTCTTCCTCTACTTCTCCCAATTGCCCCCTTCATCACCCCTTCCCCCTGTGCCCCGCCTTCAGCCGCCACCACAGGTTCAGGACATGGGGGGCGGGGCTATCGCTGCCCCGGGTCCCCAAGGAAGAACTTGCAGACCAAGATGGGCTATCACTGCCGCCCGGGATCACCGAGGCAGAGCTGGCAGCCCTAGCCGGGTCAGCAGTACCATCCTGCGCCACTGAGGTTTGACGAGCCACGTCGGATGGGCCAGCAATGCATCACGGTGCCACTGCGCTAGAGCTTCTCGCAGTGAGCCCGAGAATAAGACAGTCCCTCTGGAGATGTCCACATTTGCCGCACGCATGACCGTGCCTTTCCCCAACTCCAACACACGGTTCTAGGGAGACCCCTATATTGCACCTCGAAGCTTCCCTCAGCCTCATCCCCCTCACCCATCTTCATGAACACCCTCCTCTTGAAATTGAAAACCCCTTTTTCCTCTGGGTCCCCCCCAGGGTGCATGAGCCTAAAGCACTTAGACCGCACCGCCCCAAACTTAGACAGGTGTGGAATAAGTGATGCGTCCGGAATACATGTGGGGCAACTCCGCAGGATCCGCAGGAGAACCGGTCTCACCCTGGATACCCACGGATCCACCTGTATGTGGACCCCCCCTCACTGAAACCCCCAGCTCTAATGCTCGGGCCACACCCTCCCGGGTCTTTAGTATCACCTCAACATTTCCTCTTTCGAGCTCGGAAAAGACAATAGCTCCCCTGCCAAGAAGTTCATTCAAGGCCTTTGTAATGTCTCCCCTGGATATCATAGGCCCAGTTTGAACCGAGATACCAAAACCGTCCCAATCCAAGTCAACATGAGACTCATGCTCAGATGGCCTCGTAGCCACCACTGAAGCCACGCCGGACCTTTGGCCGCGCCCAAGCCATCGCCATCCTGACAGAGACACAAACCAGCTCCAGGCACCCCAGCAGCTCAGCTGCAAGTTAAGTTCCAGAGACAGTCACAGTCAAAGACAGGCAGCAGAAAGCAGAAACTTCCAACTGAGGCAGGAAAGTCCCCAAGTTCGTACACAGCCGACAGCAGCTTTTGGGAAGCTCTATCCCAGTCTAGCCGGAAGCAAAAGTTCATTCTTCACATTAAGCTAGGCAACCGCACTGTGCAAAATGACTTTAGGGCAGATGTAACGGTGCAAAAAAAGACAAAGACACCGAAATCTTCGTACCCTCGATCTCCGGGCACTCTTGCCAATCCGCCAACGACAACCGCACTCTCGACAATGTAGAGAAAACTCAAGAATTTTCGCACTAGTAGTGGAATCCTAGACCAGATGAAAGTTTCACCAGTCCAACGATAAGTTAAACTATGAAGCCTCTGTTCCTTCTCCAACGGCAAAATCCTTGAAAGGCTGCTTCAATGAGAAGAAAAATCTCTCTCTCTCTCTCTCTCTCACACACACAGACTATGACCCCTTTCCCTCCGACCCACACACTCCTCGGACCGTTTCTGTAATCTCCACCACTCCGGCCGCTAAACCTTACCCCGTCTCCGTCACACGTTTCTAGGTGATTGGGGGTGTTGTTAACTCTCTCCCTCCACTCTCTCCCCCACTCACTCCCCCAAGTACTTTGCCTCGCACATTCACCCCCTCTTTCCATCCCCTCCCTATCCCTCCGCTCCTCCTCACTCTACTTCTCACGCCCCCTCTCTCTCCCTCCCTCCTCTCTCTCTCTCTCTCTCTCTCTCTCTCTCTCTCTCTCTCTCTCTCTCTCTCTCTCTCTCTCTCTCTCTCCCCCTCTCTCTCTCTCTCTCTCTCTCTCTCTCTAATAATAAGGCTAACTAGTTAATTAACTGTATAGCTGTCAGACAAGCTAGCTAACTATCTATCTTGCTCTGCAGCTCTGCATCTCGCTAGCTAGCAATGTGGCTAAATACCTATCAACGATCTCGCCATGTGGCTAGCAATATATCTAGCCGGTTGAACAACTAGCTACATAGCTATCGAGCTATCTAACTGTCTAGCAATCCAGCTGTCTATTTAGCTAGCTAACTATGTTGCTATCTAGATCGCTAGCTCTTTAGCAGCTAGCCAGCTATCTAGCTGGCTATATTGCTCTCTATCTAGCTGTTGAAAGCGCAATTGGGTTGCCTATCTTATTGACTAGTAATCCAGATTTCTACGTGTCCAGGAACCTAGCTATCACGCTAATTATTCAGTTACGTATCTACCAAGCTATTTTTCTCATTAGCTATCAAATTAGCTATGTTTCTAAATGTCTAGCTATCCAGATCGTTGGTGATGTAGCTAACTATCTACCAGCCTATCTGGTTAGCAAGCTATCTATCTATCACGCTAGCTAGCTCCCTGAGAATCCAGCGATCTATCAAACCAGCTACCTGTCTCTCTAGGTAGTTATGTTACTATATGTCTTGCTAGGTACGGAGCAAGCTATCTATCTAGTTAGAGCAGGATAGATCTCTCACAGAAAGCGAGCGAGAGAGCGAGCGCATCCCACGTTGCTAGCTAGTCATCTTGGTACCTATATATCTAGCACTCCAGCCATCCAGCCATCTACATAGCCAGTTATCTAGCGAACTTGCTATATATCTACCTATCCTGCTGGCTAGATATCTAGCGATCTACTTCATTGGCTGTCAGGCTAGCTACAGTATCTATCTATCTATGTGTCTCGCTATGCCTTTGTCTAGCTATCTATTCAAGTGGCTATCACTCTAGCCATGCATCTACCCGTCTAGCTATCACGTTATCTGGATACATTTTAACAAGCTAACTACCATCTGACTAGCTAGATATTTAGCTTGATATCTAGCTATCGTTGGCTAGCCAAACCTCTCGCCACATACCCACGGATATATTCCTTTCCAGCTATCTAGCTGTGTCACTATCTATCTAGTTAGCTACAAATCGAATTTGCTATATTCCTATCTAGCTATCTAGATCGATCGGGATAGCTCTCTCTCTCTCTCACGTCACCCGCAGATAGTGAGGAAGAGAGAGAAAAGACACATCCTGCTGAGAGCTATCTATCTAGCTATCTATCTTGGTATCAAGATATATAGCTATCTAACTATCTCAATATACAGTTATCTAGTTTTTTGGCTATCTATCCTGTTGGCTAGCAATCAAGCGAACTAGGTAAGTATTAACGAAGAAACTGCAGATGCTGGAGAATCGAGGGTTACACAAAAAGCTGGAGAAACTCAGCGGGTGCAGCAGCATCTAAGGAGCGAAAGAGATAGGCGACGTTTCGGGTCGAGACCATTCTTCAGACTGGAAGTAGCTGTATAACTGTCAGGCCAGCTAGCCATCTTGCTATGCAGCTGTCAATATGGCTATCTATCTAACCGTCTAGCTATCTCGCTAGCTAGCAACATAGCTATCTAGGAGGCATCTCTGGAGAATATGAATGGGTGAAGTTTCGGGTAGAAACAGAAATGTATAAAAAAAAGGCTCTCGACCCGAAACGTCACCCATTCCTTCACTCCAGAGATGCTGCCTGAGTTACTCCAGCATTTTTGTGTCCATCTATTTACCTATAACTGTTTCGATTTCTAGCTATCTAGCTGTGTAGCTATGTTTCTGTAAGAATACGTTGCTATCTACTATGTAGCCAGCTGGATCGAAGTAAATCTATCAGAGACAAAGCGAGAGAAAGGGAGCGTCCCTCTAACTAGTTAGCTAGTTATCTCGCTACCTAACAATCTTGTTTTCTAGTTATCCAGCTATCTAGGCAGCCAGCTCATTCGCTATATAGCTAACAACCCATCTACCTATAGGGCAGCCTAGATTGGGATATCAAGCTATTGCTATCAAGCTATCCAGCGAACTGACCCATTTGATTTCTTTTAGATAGCTAGATATTTAGCTAGACATCCAGGTAGTTAGCTAGCTACTTACCATCTAGTAATTTCGCTTTCTAGCTAGCTTCCTCGCTATCTTGCTACATAGCTATCCAGCTAGCTGCCTCTATCGAGCTACCTAGATAGCTAGAAAGGGAAATGACTATTGGTAGTTTAGCCAATTGTTTGCTTTTTAACTAGTTCTATCTATCTTTTTCAGAGGCCCACAGGAGCCGTTGGAAGAGAAGGAGGGAGAGGAGCGACACCCGACCGGTAAGCATTAAAAATCAGGCGCGGGGCTTGTTTTTTCAGAGGCCCACAGGAGCCGTTGGAAGAGAAGGAGGGGAGGAGCGACACCCGACCGGTAAGCTTTAAAATCAAGCGCGGGGCTTGTTTTTTCAGAGGCCCACAGGAGCCGTTGGAAGAGAAGGGGGGGGAGGAGCGACACCCGACCGGTAAGCTTTAAAATCAAGCGCGGGGCTTGTTTTTTCAGAGGCCCACAGGAGCCGTTGGAAGAGAAGGAGGGGGAGGAGCGACACACGACCGGTAAGCTTTAAAAATCAAGCGCGGGGCTTGTTTTTACCCAAATCCATAACGTCCATTTGGAGAAGTGGGTTTTTTTTGAGGAAGTCGCTGATTGGTGGGAAGTGGACTAGGTTAAGCAGCTGATTGGTGGAAAGTGGACCAGGGTTAACAGCTGATTTACAGTCAGATTTCAGCAGTTTTGTAGTGATTTTATATTGTGATGATATTGTATCCTGTGTAAGGGGGGAGTATGAAGGCCAGGGCAGTTGTACTGTACTGGATGTCAGATGTGGGAGGTCAGTGAATCTGATAGCCCTCCACCGTCCACATCTGCGCCAGGTGTGTCGAGATGGGGCTCCTAAAGGACTGTGTTAGGAACCTGGAGCAGCAGCTCGATGACCTCCGTTTGGTCAGGGAAGAGTGAGGAGGTCATAGAGAGGAGCTACAGGGAGGTAGTCACTCCCGGACCACAGGAGGCAGACAAGTGGTCACAGTTAGGAAGGGCAAGGGGCAGAGGCAGGGGCTAGAGAGTACCCCTGTGACCGTACACCTGGAAAATAGGTACTCGGGTTTGAGTACGATTGGAGGGAGAGAGCCTACCTGGGGGGCAGCAACAGCGGCCGGGCCTCCGGCAACAGAGACCGGCCCTGATGCTCAGAAGGGTAGCAAAAAGAGGAGGGCAATTGTAATAGGGGACTCTATAGTTAGGGGGTCGGATAGGCGATTCTGTAGACGCAGTTGGGATACCCGGATGGTAGTTTGCCTCCCTGGTGCCAGGGTCTCGCATGTGTCAGAACGTGTCCAAAAGATTCTGATAAGGGAGGGAGAGGAGCCTGATGTTGTGGTACACATAGGTACCAATGACATAGGCAGAAAAAATGACGAAGACCTGAAGGGAGAATTTAGGGAGTTGGGGGGAAAGTTAAGGAGAAGGACAAAAAGGGTATCCATTTCAGGATTACTGCCTGTGCCGCGTGACAGTGAGAGTAGGAATGAAATGAGGTGGAGGATAAATGCGTGGCTGACTGGGGCAGTGGGCAGGAATTCAAGTTTCTTGATCACTGGGACCTCTTTTGGGGAAGGCATGATCTGTACACAAAGGACGGGTTGCACTTGAACCCGAGGGGGACCAATATCCTGGCAGGGAGATTTGCAAAGGCTACTGCGGAGACTTTAAACTAGAAAGGCTGGGGGGAGGGACTCGGGTGGAGGAGGCTAGGGGTCAGTGTGTGGGGCAAGAAGCAGAGAAGGGAAGCACTCGGACCCAACATGTAGGCGAGAAAGATGAAAAAGATAATAAACAGAGAATAAGGGATGGTGGGTTTCTAAAATGTGTATATTTTAATGCTAGGAGCATTGTAAGTAAGGTGGATGAACTTAGAGCCTGGATTGACACCTGGAAATATGATGTTGTGGCAATCAGTGAAACATGTTTGCAGGAGGGCTGTGATTGGAAACTAAATATTCCAGGATTTCGTTGCTTCAGGTGTGATAGAATTGGAGGGACCAGAGGGGGAGGTGTTGCATTGCTTGTCAGAGAAGATATTACAGCAGTGCTTTGGCAGGATAGATTAGAGGGCTCGTCTAGGGAGGCTATTTGGGTGGAACTGAGAAGTGGGAACGGCGTAGCAACACTTTTAGGGGTGTACTATAGACCGCCAAATGGGGAGCGAGAATTGGAAGAGCAAATATGTAAGGAGATAGCAGATATTAGTAGTAAGCACAAGGTAGTGATTGTGGGAGATTTCAATTTTCCAAAAATAGACTGGGGAAACACATTCTGTAAATTGGCTGGATGGTTTGGAGTTTGTAAAAAGTGTGCAGGATAGTTTTTTGCAGCAGTACATAGAGGTATCGACCAGAGAAGGGGCAGTGCTGGACCTCCTGTTAGGAAATGCGGCAAGTCAGGTGACGGAGGTATGCGTTGGTGAGCACTTCGCGACCAGTGATCACAATACCATTAGTTTCAATATAATTATGGGAGAGAGTCAGAAACTGGACCTAGGGTGGAGATTTTTGATTGGAGAAAGGCTAACTTTGAGGGAATGCGTAGGGATTTTAAAGGAGTGAATTGGGACATTTTGTTTCATGGGAAGGATGTAGAAGAGAAATGGAGGACATTTAAAGGGGAATTGTAAGAGTACGGAATCTTTATGTCCCTGTTAGGTTGAAAGGAAATAGTAAAAATTGGAAAGAACCATGGTTTTCAAGGGAAAGTGGACACTTGTTTCGAACAAAGAGAGATATCTACAATAATTATAGGAGGCATGGAGTAAATGAGGTGCTAGAGGAGTATAAAGAATGTAAAAAGAATCTTAAGTAAGAAATTTGGAAGGCTAAAAGAAGATATGAGGTTTCTTTGGCAAGAAAGGTGAAAGCAAATCCAAAGGGTTTCTACAGCTATATTAATCGCAAAAGGATATCGAGGGATAAAATTGGACCATTAGAGAACCAGAATGGACAGCTATCCGCAGAGCCAAAAGAGATGGTGGAGATATTGGACAATTTCTTTTCTTCGGTATTCACCAAGGAGAAGGATATTGAACTCTGTGAGGTAAGGGAAAAAAGTAGAGTAGCTATGGAAACTATGAGATTCAAAGAGGAGGAAGTACTGACACTTTTGCAAAATATAAAAGTGGATAAGTCTCCAGGTCCTAACAGGATATTCCCCAGGGCATTGAGGGAAGTTAGTGTAGAAATAGCAGGAGCTATGACAGAAATATTTCAAATGTCATTAGAAATGGGAATAGTGCCGGAGGATTGGCGTACTGCGCATGTTGTTCCATTGTTTAAAAAGGGTTCAAAGAATAAACCTAGCAATTATAGACCTATTAGTTTGACGTCAGTGGTGGGCAAATTAATGGAAAGGATACTTAGAGATAATATAAATAAGCATCTGGATTAACAGGCTCTGATCACGAACAGTCAACGTGGATTTGTGCCTGGAAGGTCATGTTTGACAAACCTTCTTGAATTTTTTGAAGCGGTAACTAGGGAAATTGATGAGGGTAAAGCAGTGGATGTTGTCTATATGGATTTCAGTAAGGCCTTTGACAAGGTTCCCCATGGAAGGTTGGTTAAGGAGGTTCAATCGTTGGGAGTTGAGTATGGCGGAGTAGCAAGATGGATTCAACAGTGGCTGAATGGGAGATGTCAGAGAGCAATGGTGGATGGCTGTTTGTCAGGTTGGAAGCCGGTGACCAGTGGGGTGCCTCAGGGATCTATGTTGGATCCACTGTTGTTTGTCATGTACATCAATGATCTGGATGATGGGGTGGAAAATTGGATAGGTATGCAGATGATACTAAGATAGGTGGTGTTGTGGATAATGAAGTAGATTTTCAAAGTCTACAGAGAGATTTGGGCCATTTGGAAAAGTGGGCTGAAAGATGGCAGACGGAGTTTAATGCTGTTAAGTGTGAAGTGCTACATCTTGGCTGGACAAATCAAAATAGGACGTACATGGTAAATGGTAGGGAATTGAGGAATGCTGTGGAACAGAGGGATCTAGGAATAACTGTGCATAGTTCCCTGAAGGTGGAATCACATGTAGATGGGGTGGTAAAGAAAGCCTTTGGTGTGCTGGCCTTTATAAATCGGAGCATTGATAGGGGTAGGGAAGTAATGTTTAAAATTGTACAAGGCATTGGTAAGACAATTCTGGAGTATGGTGTACAATGTTGATCGCCTAATTATTGGAAGGATGTCAACAAAATAGAGAGAGTACAGAGGAGATTTACAAGAATGTTGCCTGGGTTCCAGCAACTATGTTACAGAGAAAGGTTGAACAAGTTAGGTCTTTATTCTTTGGAGCGCAGAAGGTTAAAGGGGGACTTGATTGAGGTCTTTAAAATGATGAAAGGGATAGACAGAGTTCACGTGGATACGCTTTTAACCATTGAGGGTAGGGAAGATTCAAACAACAGGGCATGACATGAGAATTAAGTGACAGAAGTTTAGGGGTAACGTGAGGGGGAACTTCTTTACTCAGAGGGTGGTGGCTGTGTGGGCTGAGCTTCCAGCAGAAGTGGTGGAGGCAGGATCGATTTTAACATTTAAAAGTAAAGTGGATAGGTATATGGACGTGAAGGGAATGGAGGGGTATGGTCTGAGTGCAGGTAGATGGGACTAAGGGAAAACAAATGGTCGGCACGGACTGGAAGGGCCGAGAGGGCCTGTTTCCGTGATGTAATTGTTATATGGTTATATGGTTATATCTATCTGACAATCTAGCTATCCAAATCTAGTTATATCTCTCTCACTCACGCGCCGCGCAAACAGTGAGCAAAAGACAGAGTACACCTCCCAGAGAGCTGCCTAACTAGCTAGCTAGCTATCTTGCTGTCCAGACATCTAGCTCTGTAGCTATCAGGCTAACTGGCTATCATATAATTGACAATTTATCTGCAGCTCTCAATCTAGGTATCTAACAACCCGTCCTGCTATCTAGTCAGCTGGACCAATAGCTATGAACTTTCTCCCCCCCTCTCCTTCCCCTTCATCCTCTCCCACTCTCTCCAGCTTTCTCTCCTTTCTAACTTTTATTCTACCTCCCTCGCCCGATATCCTTACCCCTCTCCACCCTCTCCCCACTCCCCCTCCCTCTCTCTCTCCCCTTCTCTCTCCTCCGTTTCCCTCCGCTCCCTGTCCCTCTCCCTCTACCTCTCCACCTCCCTTTCCTGTCTCCTTCTCCCTCTCTTATTCTTCGTCTCCCCCGCCTCTCCCATTCTGCCACTAAATTGCGCCCCTCCCACTCTGCCTCTCCTTCTGCCCCTCCCAGTCAGCATCTCCAATTTCCTCGCACATTCTGCCTCTCATTCTGCCTGTCCCACTGCCTCCCTCTTTGTCTGTCTGTTCTCTGTCTCACACTGTCTCTCTCAGTTTGTCCCTCTCTGTCTGTCTCTCTCTGTCTGCCTCTGTCTCTGTCTGTCTGTCTCCCTCTGTCTCTCTCTTTTTCGCTCTCTCTCTGTATCTGACTCTCTCTCTCCCTCTCTCTCTCTCTCCCTCTCTCTCTCTCTCTCTCTCTCCGTGTCTCTCTCTCTCTGTCTCTCGTGTTTTATCTCTGTCTCCGTATCTATCTGTATTTCTCCGTCTCTCTCTATCTCCCTTTGCCTCTTTCTCTTTTTCACTCTCTGTCTGTCTCTCCTTGTGGCTGTCGGACTCTCTCTCTCTCTCTCTCTCTCTCTCTCTCTCTCTCTCTCTCTCTCTCTCTCTCTCTCTCTCTCTCTCTCTCTCTCTCTCTCTCTCTCTCTCTCTCTCTCTCTCTCTCTCTCTCACTATCTCTCTCTTTGTCTCGTTTTCTATATCTGTCTCGGTATTTATCTGTATTTCTCCGTCTGTCTCTCTATATCCCTTTGTCTTTTTCTCTTTTTCTCTCTCTGTCTATCGCTCTCTCTGTCTGCCACTCTCTCTCTCTACCCCCCCTCTCTCTCTCTCTATCTCTCTCTCTCTCTCTCGCTCTCTCTCCTCTCTCTCTCTCTCTCCTCTCTCTCTCTCTCTCTCTCTCTCTCTCTCTCTCTCTCTCTCTCTCTCTCTCTCTCTCTCTCTCTCTCTCTCTCTCTCTCTCTCTCTCTCTCCCTCTCCCTCTCCCTCTCTCTCTCTCATTCTCTCTATCTATCACACAGAGTGTAGCTTCTGACCGAGGCGAGTGTCACATACACACGCAGGGAGAGGAAGTCTAGGGGTCATAGGAGAGCGGGTTACAGAGACGGGGAAGGATTTGGGGTTGGAGGGGTAGGGGTTACAGAGATGGGGAGAGGTATGAAGAGGCCGGAGGTGAGGGTGATTCAGAGACGGGGATTGGTTTGTAGACGCCGAAAGGGAGAAGGGGGTTACAGGAAGGATTATCCATTTGGCTCACCGTATTCCATCCTAGACCACTATTTACAGGAACCCGTAACGAGATACAATGAAGAGGGAGACAACATTACGCTTCCAAAATATTTTATTTGGGAATGAAGCTTCAGAACAGCTGATATTCGAGTGGAGCGGAAATGAGGAGATGGGAGGCGTAGTGGAGGGTAGAGGACGGGAGCGGAGATGAGGGGAGAGTAGACGAGACGAGAGAGGAGGAGAAGAGTGGAGCAAACAACAGGAGAGAAGAGTAGAGAGGATGAGAGGACTAGACTGTAACAGTACACATCAGTTATTGGTCAAGACGTTCGTGATCCATTTCAAATGGTGGTAGATATCCGTATAGACCGCCCAGCCTCTGCCAAACTCTGGAGCGTCGTAGGCCAGGACTCCAACAGCGTAGGTCTTCTTATCCACCTCAACTTGGAAAACGGCTCCCCGGTCTCTCTCGGAGTTCTGCCCACCGTGTTCCAGTCCATGCGTGCAAAACTCGTCATTGAGGTCATCCGGGAAGAGGCCCGGGTGATGACGGGAGAAGTAGTCCATGCATGGAGCCTTGGCCTCTACTGGTAGGACGACGTATGAGAGATGGGGAGGTCCTCTGCTGTGGTCTAGGTTCCAACCCGTCACCGCACCTTCCACGCCAACCTTGACGTACTCTTCGTGGGGCAAACATATCGGTACGACGTGATCTCCAAAGCTGACAGAATCGGCCAACTTTAGAAGGACGATGTCATTGTCGTACTCGCTGGAGTTGGTGACATCGCCAATCTCCTCGAAGAATATTTTCTCAACGTGGTGGGCCTGGCTTGCGTGCAAGTCATCCAAGTCCTCCACCCCGACATAGACAACAAAGTCCTTCTTGATGGCCTCTGTGCTGTGGTCCTTCAAGATGTGGGAGCTGGTGAGGATCCATCGGTGACTGAGCAAGACCCCGTTGTGAAAGTCCTCCGAGGCGTTCTTGAGGAGGACGGCCCAAGGGATGGCGTGTTTATTCACCAGCAGGGCCCCGTCTGTTTCGTGGGAGGTATCCAGGTGGGTTACGGCATGGCCGCATTTAACTGGGGAGGAGGAGATGGGAGGCGTAAAGTCATAACTTGTCCATGCCGGCCAAGATGCCACACCTATACTGGTCCCACCTACCCGCGTTTGGCCCATATCACTCTGAACCTCGTCAGGGACTCAGAGAGCCACAGAGCCGCGAATCACCAGTCATAGTTCCATGGAGCCATATTCATAATGTGTGGAAATAGGCCCTTCGGCCCATCTTGCCCAAACCATGCCTGGTTTAGAGCAGAGGGATCTAGGGGTGCAGGTACACAGTTGCCTGAAAGTGGTGTCACAGGTAGAATGGGAGTGTTGTGGAGCAGACGGACCTAGGAGTGCTGGTACACAGTTCACTGAGAATGTTACAACAGGTAACTAGGGTTATAGTGCAGTAGGGTCTAGGTGCGCAGGTTAGTTACCTGAAAGTGCATCACAGATAGACAGTGAGAGTTGTGCAGCGGAGGGCTATAGGAGTGCAGGTTTATATTTTCCTGAAAGTGTCATCACATATAGACAGTGAGAGTTGTACAGCGGATGGGTCTAGGAATGCAGGTACATTGTTCCCTGAGAAGATCACAAGAAGACATAGTTCACAAGAAGACAGTGAGTGTAGTTGAGCAGCGGGATTTAGGAGTGCAGGCACATAGTTCTCTGAAAGTGTAGTCGCAGTTAAACAGGGGGTGTAAAAGAGCGTAGGTATCTAGGTTTGCACGCACATAGCACCCTCAAAGTGGCATCACAAGTAGACAGAGGGGGAAGTGGATATATGTAGGATTGCAGGTACAAATGTCCCTGATAATGGCTTAATAGACAGACATGGAATGTTATAGAGCGGATGGATGGAAGAGGGCAGGTACACAGTTCCCTGAAAATGGCGTCACAGGTAGACAGTGATTGTTGTTGAGCAGAGGGATCGAGGAGAGCAGGTTCATAGTTCCCTGGAAGTGGCGTTATAGTTAGACAGGGACGGTTTTAGAGCAGAGGGATTTAGGAGTGCAGGTACATATTTCCACGAAAGGGGCGTCACGGGTAGACAGGGGATGTTGAGAACCAGGAGGGATCTAGGAGTGCCGGTACATATTTCCCTGAAAGGGGCGTCACAGGTAAACATATTGTGTTGTGGAGCAGGAGGATCTGGGCGAGCAGGTACAAATTTCACTAACCGTAGCGTCACAAGTAGATAGGGTGGTATATCAGAGGGATCATGGAGTGCAGGTACATTGTTCCTTGAATGTCACGTCACAGTTAGACAGGGGTGTTATGGATTGGATGAATCGAATAGTGCAGGTACATGTTTCCCTCAACGTTGCGGCACAGGTGTGGCAACACAGTTACATCAAAATGGCGTCATAGGTAGATGGGGAATGTTGGAGAGCATAACGAGCTAGCAAAGCAAGTATATAGTTCTCCGAAAGTGACGTCACAGGTACACAGCGAGTGTTGTAGAGCAGAAAGATCAAGAAGTGCAGGGAAATAGTTCATTGACAGTCGCGTCAAAGGTAGACTGCGAATGGTGTACATCAGATGGATCTGGGAGTGAGGAACACAGTTACCGGAAACTGGCGTCACAGCAAGAGGAGGAGTGTTGTAGCGCAGATGATGCTAGCAGTCCAGGTATAAGGGTTTGCTGAAAGTGCGTCACAGATAGACAGTGTGTATTGTACAGCGGAGGGATTTAAGATTGTTGGTACATAATTCCCTGAACGTGGGATCATAGTGAGACAGGGATTGTTTTAGAGCAGATGAATCTAGGAATGCAGGTACATGGTTCACTGTAAGGGGCATCACATGTGGATACGACTGTATATCAGAGGGATCTAGGAGTGCAGGTACAATGTTCCCTATGAAACTAGGAGCGCTGGTACAAATTTACGTATGAATCCATGAATCTACCCTCCTGGATCCTTCTGCTCAACAACAGTCAATGTTTATCCTGTGACGCCACTTTCGGGGAACTGGGTACCTGCACTCCTCGATCACCCCGCTGTACAACACTCGCTGTCTACAAGCGACACACTTTCAGGGAACTGAGTACCTACACTCCTTGATCCCTCTGCTGGACAACATTACCAATCTTCCTTTTACGCCACTTTCAGGAAACTATGTACTTGCACTCCTAGCTTGCTCGGCTCTCCAACATTGGGGAAAACAAATGGTCGGCATGGACTGGAAGGGCCGAGAGGGCCTGTTTCCGTGCTGTAAATGTTATATGGTTATATGGTTATTCCCTATATTCCTATTAATCCAATGTCATATAACTGTGTACCGCCACTCGTGGATCCCTCTGCTCTATACGCCCCCTGGCACATATGATGCCACTTCGAGGAGCTATGTACCTGCTCTCCTAGATCATGTATAAGCCTTCCTGTCTAATTTTGCGTCAAAGTTAGACAGGAACTGGTTTTGAAGCAGAAGGATTTATGAGTGAAGGTATATAGTTCCATGAAAGGGGCATCACGGATAGACTGGGGATATTATAGAGGAGGGGAATTTAAGAGTACAGGTACATATTTCCCTGAATGTGGCGTTACAGATAGAAAGGAATTGTTATAGAGCAGAGGGATCTAGGAGAACTGGTACATTTTTTCCTGCACGTGGTGTCACACAGAGACAAGGAATGTAGAGCCTAGGAACTATGAGTGCAGCAACACATTTACATGAAACTGGCGTCAAAGATAAATAGGAAATATTGGCGAGCGAACAGTGCGAGCTGGGAATGCAAGTACATAGTTCCCTGAAAGTGGAGTCACCAGTAGTCTCTGAATGTTATTGAGCAGATGAATACGGGAGTGCAGGTCCACAGTCCATTGAAAGTGGCGTCATAGGTGAAGAGTGAGTGTTGTTGTGCAGACAGTGCCAGCAGTCCAAGTACAGGGTTCCCTGAAAGTGTCCTCACAGGTAGACAGGGAATGTTGTGGAGCACATGGATCTCGAAGTGCAGGTACAAATTTCCATGACAGTGCGGCACAGGTAGAGCAGAGGGATCCATGGGTGTCGGTACACTAGAGCAGAGGAGTCTGGGAAAGCAGGTACATAGTTCCCTGAAAGGGTCGGCACAGTTAGACTGGGAGTGTTGTAGAGCAGAGGCATCTTAGAGTGCAGGTACACAGTTACATTAAACTAGATTAATAGGAAGATAGGGAATGTTGGAGAGCAGAGCAAGCAAGGAGTGATATTACATAGTTCCCCGAAGGTGACTTCACAGGGATATTAGATTGTATGTCACAGGGTCTAGATTTGCAGGTACATGGTTCCCTGAATGTGGCGTCATAGGTATACAGCGAGTGTTGTACAGCAGAGGGATCTTGGTGTGCAGGTGCACAGTTTCCTGAAAGTGGCGACATAGATAGACAATGAGTAAAGCGATCTGGATGCTCAGGTGGACAGTTCCCTGAAAGTAGCGTCACAGCGTCACAGGGGTGTTGTGGAGCAGAGGGTTCACGCAGTCCCGGTACATAATTCCCTTAAAGTGGTGTCACTGGTCGACAGTGAGCGTTGCTGAGGAGAGACATATAGGAGTGCAGGAACATAGTACCCTGAAAGTGGCATAAGTGATGAATACAATTGACTTTGACTTTGATATGTAGACTGGGACAGTTTTAGGGCAGAGGGATCAAGGTGTGTGGAGGTACATTGTTCCCTGAATGGCTCATTACGTGTAGACAGGGAGTGTTATAAGCAGAGGGATATAGGAGTGTAGGTACACATTTCACTGCAAGTAGCCTCACATGTATATGGTTGTATATCAGTGGGATATAAGAGTACAGGTAGATGGTTCCCTAAATGCGGCGTCACAGTTAGAAAGGGGGTGTTATTGAGTGGGTAGTTCTAGGTGTGCAGGTACAAATGTCCCTGAAAGAAGCGTCACAGGTAGAAATGAAGTGTTATAAAGCAGAGGGATCTAGACTTGCCGGTACATATATCCCTGAAAGCGGCGTCACTGGTCGACAGTGAGTGTTGTCGTGTAAAGGAATCTAGGAGTGCAGGGACATAGTTCCCTGAAAGTGTCGTCGCAGTTAAATAGGGGGTGTTGTGGAGCGAACGGATCAAGGAATGCAAGTACCGTGAAAGTGTACCATGTACACAGGGACAGTTTTATAGCAATGGGATCTAGGAGTGCAGATACATAGGTCCATGAAAGGATTGCCAATGGTACGCAGTGAGTGTTATAAAGCAGAGGGATCTAGGAGTGCAGGTACATAGTTCCCTGAATTACGTCACAGTCACACAGGCGTGTTATAGAGCGGATGCAGGATGCTGCACAGTTCCCTGAAAGTGGCACCACACGTAGACAGGAGGTGTTATACAGCAGAGGCATCGAGGAGTACAGGTACGTATTTTCTGAAAGTGGCGTCATAGGTTGATAAGAAGTGTTAGGGAGCAGAGGGATCTGTGGGTGCAGGTACTTCCATGAAAGTGGCTTCACAGATAGACAAGTCGTGTTGAAGGCAGGGGGATCTGGGCGTGCACGTGTACAGTTCCCTGAAATAGTCGTCACATGTAGGCAGGGCTGTAGACCAGTGGGATCAAGGAGTGCAGGTACATAATTATCCTAAAATTGCGTTGCAGTTTGGCAGAGTGTATTTAGAGAGCAGAGGGGTGTACGTGTGCTGGGTCACAATTCCCTGAATGTGCCGTCGCAGTTAGATGGGGGTGCTACTTAGCAGATTGATATATGAGT
>JAVHYY010000220.1:0-40000 GCA_035221665.1 Okamejei kenojei | reverse complement strand
GTCGAGGTGCAGTAAAAATCTTTCCTCCCTTCTCTCTCACTCTCCCTTACCCCCATTCATCCCTATCCTCTCTCACACGCTCCTCTCTCATTCTTCCCTTCTCTTTCCATCGTTCGCAGCCTCGCCCTTCCTCCATCCTCTGCCTCTTTCCCTCTCTGAAGGAGATGGAGTAGTAGTGGAAGTGGGTAGGACGAAGGGAAGGAGAAAAATAGAGAGAGGGGGAGAGGGAGGTATGAAGGGAAAGAACTGGGGAGGGAGAGCAGAGAACACAGAACAGTACAGCACAGGAACAAGCCCTTCGGTCCACGATGTCCGTACCGAACATGACAAGTTAAACTGATCCATATCCCTCAATTCCCTGCACTTCCATGTGCCAATCCAAATGTCCCTGAACCACCACTGGTGGGGGGGGGGGGGGGGGGGGGGTGGGTGGGGGGAGAGGATAGCGAGTGATGGGAGGAGAGAGAAGGAGAGACTGGGGAGGGAGAGAGGGAGAGAAAGGGATGGAAAGAGAGAGGGAGAGAGCGGAACCCCATATACTGTGGCTGACTGAAACCCCATATACTGCGGGAGACGCGGCTGCAGGAGAATCGGGCCTGGGGACATCGTATTCAGGGTTATACATCCTATAGAAAGGACCGGCAGGTGAGCACAGGAGGAGGCGTAACTGTGCTGATGAGGGATGGAATGCAGTCCCTTGCGTAGGAAGACATAGTGAATGACGAGGTAGAGTCACTGTGGATTGATTTGAGGACATGTAGAGGCAAGACGACACTAATTGGTGTTACCTACAGACCCCCAAATAGTAGCCCGGATGTAGCGTGTAAGTTGCAGCAGGAGTTAAAACTGGCATGTAACAAAGTTAATGCCACTGTGGTGATCGGGGAGTTCAATATGCAAGTAGACTGGCAAAATCAGGTTGGTACAGGACCCCAGGAAAGAGAGTTTGTAGAGTGCCTGCGAGATTAGAGCAGCTCGTATTGGAGTCTACCAGAGAAAAGTCCTAGGTACAGGAAACTGAGGTGGATCAACAGCCATGATCATATTGAATGGCGGTGCAGGCTCGAAGGGCCGAATGGCCTACTCTGGCACCTATTTTCTATGTTTCTATGTTTCTAAGAGGCATTTCTGGATAAAGGAACAGCTTGGAGTTAGTGATCGTAATATGATTAGTTTGAATCTGCAATTTGAGAAGGAGAAGGTTAAATCGGAAGTGTCAGTGAAGGCATGCGAGAGGAGCTGGCCAATGTAGACTGGAATGGTTTACTAGCAGGATTGACGGTGGGACGGCAATAGCATGAATTTTTGGGCATAATCCGTAAGACGCAGGATCATTTCATTCCAAAAAGGAAGAAAGATTTTAAGGGGAGCAGGATGCAACCGTGGCTGACAAGAGAAGTTATGGATAGAATAAAGCTAAAACAAAGATGAAAAAGTAGCCGGAAGCCAAAGGAGCGGGAACATTTCATGGGACAACAGAAGGAAACAAAACGGGCAATACGGGCTGAAAAGATGAAGTACGAAAGGAAGCTGGCCAGGAATATAAAGGACAGTGAAAGCTTCTTTCGATGTGTTCAGGGAAAAAGAGTTGCAAAGTCCAATGAGGATCCCTCAAAGGCAGAAACCGGTGAAATTATTATGCGGAACAAGGAAATGGCAGAAGAGTTGAACAGGTACATCGGATTTGTCTTCACTAACGAAGACACAAACAAAATTTCCCAGGTGTACTGGAGGACAGAGGATCTAAGGGGGTAGAGGAACTGAAATACATTTTCATTAGGTGAGAAATAGTATTGGATAGGGTAATGGGACTGAAGGATGATAAATCCCCTGGGCCTGATGGTCTGCATCCCAGGGTCCTCAGGGAGGTGGCTCTAGAACTAGTGGACGCATTGGTGATCATTTTCCAATGTTCAATAGATTGAGGATCAGTTCCTGTGGATTGGAGGATAAGTAATGACATCCCACTTTTCAAGAAAGGAGCGAGATTGAAAACGGCGAAAGGAGCGAGAGGGAAAACGGCGAAAACACCAATTAGGCCGACTTCTGTGGTGGGAAAGATGCTGGAGTCAATTATTAAAGAGGTGATAAAGGGGCATTTGGATAGCAGTAAAGGTATTCGTCCAAGTCTACATGGATTTATGAAAGGGAAATCATGCTTGACCAATCTTCTGGATGTTTTTGAGGATGTGACAAGCAAAATGGATGAAGGGGAGCCAGTGGATGTAGGGTTTCTTGACTTTCAGAAACCCTTTGATAAGGTCCCGCACGGGAGAACTGGTGACTGAAATTAGAGCACATGGTATTGGGGGTAGGGTGTTGACAAGGATAGAAAATTGATTGGCAGACAGGAAACAAAGAGTCGGAGCGAACGGGTCCTTTTCAGAATGACAGGCAGTGGCGAATGGAATGCCAGAAGGCTCGGTTTTGGGGACGCTACTGTTTATCATATATATTAATGATTTGGAAGAGGGAATTAGAAACAACACCAGCAAGTTTGAGGATGACGCTAATCTGGCTGGCAGTGTGAACTGTGAAGAGGATGTTAGGAGATTGCAGGGTGACCTGGCCTGATTGTATGAGTGGGCAGATGCGTGGCGGATGCAATATAATATATATCAATGTGAGGTTATCCACTTTGGCGGCAAAAACGAGGGGGGGTGGGGGAGATTATTATCTGAATGGGATTAGGTTAGGTAAGGGAGAGGTGCAGCGAGACATGGGCGTCCTTGTACAACAGTCACTGAAAGCTGGCGTGCAGGTACAGCAGGCAGTGATGAAAGCTAATGGAATGGTGGTCTTCATAACAAGATGATTCCTGTTTTAGAGTAAATAGGTTCTTCTGCAGTTGTATAGGCCTCTGGTAAGACCACATCTGAAGTATTGTGTACAGTTTTGGTCTCCTAATTTGAGGAATGACATCCTTGTGATTGAGGCAGTGCAGCGTAGGTTCACGAGATTGATCCCTGGGATGGCGGGGCTGTCATATGTGGAAAGATTGAAAAGTCAGGCTTGTGTTTTACTGGAGTTTTAGAAGGATGTTTCTAATAGAAACATAACATTATAAAAGGACTAGAAAAGCTAGATGCAGGAAAAATGTTCCCAATGTTGGAGAAATATGTTTCCAATGTTCCAGAGCCAGGGGGCACAGTTTTAGAATAAAGGGCAGGCCATTTTAAACTGTGAGCAAATTCTTTTTCATCCAGAGAGTTGTGAATTTGAGGAATTCCCTGCCACAGAGCGCAGTGGAGGCCAAATCACTGGATGGATTTAAGATATATTTAGATAGAGTTCCAGGGGCTAGTGGAATCGAGGGATATGGGGAAAAGGCAGGCACGGGTTATTGCTTGGGGACGGTCAGCCATGATCACAATGAACGGCGGTGCTGACTCGAGGGACGGAATGGCCTCCTCCTGCACCTATTTTCTATGTTTCTATGTTTCTATGTCCCAGCTGCACTTGTCCCACCTTCCTGCACTAGGTTCATATGCGTCCAAAACTGTCCTATCTATGTAGCTGTGTAACTGTATCCTAAACGTTGGGATAGTCGCAGCCTCAACTTCCTCATCTGGCAGCTTGTTCCATGTACCACTTTTTGTGTGAACATTTCTCCCTGAATAATTCCTATTCAATCTTTCCCCCTTCACATTGAACAAGTGTCCTCTGGTCCCCCTACTCCGGATAATAGTCTATGTGCATCTACCCGATGTACACCTCTCATTATTTTGTACACCTCTGTAAGATCACTCCTCATCCTCCTGCGCTGCAAGAAATGAGACCCATCCTACTCAACATCTCCGTATAGGTTAATTCCTCTAGTCCTAACAACATCTTCATAAATCTTCTCTGAACCTTTTCCAGCATGACAATATCTTTCCTGTAACATATTTTCCAGAACTGGACAAAATATGGCAATTGCGGTCTCACATCGTCTTATGCAGCTGCAACCTGACTTCCCAATTTCTTCACTCTGTACTCTGAATAATGAAGGTCAATGTGCCAAAAGCCGTTTAGACCAACTTATCTACCTGTGACTTGACCTTCCAGGAACCGTGCATCTGCATTCATGAATCCCTCTGCTCTACAACACTCCCCGAAGGCCTATCAATCACTGTTTAGGTGCTGCATTTGTTAGAAGTATCAACATTGAACACCTCACACTTCTCTCTATTAAATGCCACGAACCATTCCTCAGCCTCCCTGGACATTCGGTCCAGATCGTGCTGCAATATTTCACAACCATCTTCATTATCTGCAAAATCACTCACTTTTCTATCATCAGCAAAAATGCTAATCTTGCCCTGTATGTTCTCATCTAAATCATTCATGTAGATGCCAAAATGGAACGGGCCCAGCATCGAATCCTGGGGCACACTACTAGTCACAGGACTCCTGTCCGAGAAGCAATCGTCACCGTCATCCGCTACTTCCTTCCATGGCTCCTATTTGCTGTTCATTCAGCATTCTCGCCTTGCATCCCATACGATCTAACCGTACAGAGTAGCCTACCATGTGGAAGCTTGTCAAATTGCCTTACTTACATCCATGTACACAGCATTAACAGTTCTGCCCTGATTGACTTAAAACCATCCTGACTACCCCGTATCAGCCCTTGCCCGTCCAAATGCCCGTACATTTATCCCTCAGAAGTTACTCTCTGGTAACTTTACAATACGGATGTTAAGCTCACCAGCCTATATTTCCCAGCATTTTCCTTGCAACCCTTTTTGGAAAGAAGCACCACATTTGCCACCGTCCAGTCTTCCAGCATCTCTCTTGTATTTGAGGAAGACTCTTAAATTTCAACTAGGACACACTCAATTTCCTCTTTGGTGTCGTCAGATATATTTAATCAGGCTCTGGAGATTTGTGAACCTTCTTACTCGATAATAATTCAGTATTTCTTCGACGGTAACAGTGACTGCTTTCAAGACACTTCCATTGAATGCCCCAAGTTCCTCCGTCCTACTGTTTTTCTCCTCGGTAAATACTCAGGAGAAATACTAACTGAAATAATACTAAATACTTTGCCCATCTCCTGTGCATCCACACAGAGGTGACCGCTTTGATTCCTGAGAGGCCCCACTCTCTGGCTACCCGCCAGAGCAGTGTGCTGCCCCCTATTGCCCTTCTACTCTCCTCATACAGTTTACTCCTTAGTTCCCGAAACTCGTTCAGAGATACACTTAATCCCAGATGCTTGTACTGTACCAGGCATCCTTCTTTTTTGTCCAATGCCTGAATATCCTCCGTCAGCGAAGCTTCCTTACATTTCAATGCTTTGTCCTGCACTGACGGGAACGTTCCTATTCTGAGCTTTTGTCAGCATATTTTTAAAAAAAAAAAATCCCACAATGCCGATGTTCATTTACCTTCAAATAACCTGCTCCAGTCAATTTGAGCAAGTCCTTCTTTCATACACTCAAAGTTGGATTTACACCAGTTGAGTATTTTAGCACGTGGGCCCTCTCTCTCTCCCCTTTCCTACATGTCTTAGCCCTAATTGAACGGAGGTCACTAGTCACAAAAGGCTACTCCACAACCAATTCATTAACTTGCCCATCCCAATTCCCCAATTCCAGATCCCAATATTGTCCTCTCGCGTGTGGGGCCTCTACAAACATGTTTTAACCATTAATAGAGAGAGGGAGGGACACAAAAGGGAGAGATGCGGTGGGGGAGGTTGTACGGCAGGGAAAGGGGGAGAGAAAGGTGCAGAGTGAGAGTGGAAATCGGAGAGAAAGTAATGAGACAGAGAGTGAGAGAGATAGAGAGAGGAGAGAGAGAGAGAGAGAGAGAGAGGAGACAGAGAGAGAGGGGGAGAGAGGGAGAGAGAGAGAGAGAGAGAGAGAGAGAGGTGGAGTTGGATAAACTCTGAGGGTGAACACGTTACTCATTCCCATTCCTTATAAAACATCCAAATATATTGGCAGAAATATCCTCCAGATAAGACTATTGCAAAATCACTCATGCTGTCTGATCTATCTACTGCCCGCCCTTCGGCCCCCAGAGTCATTACGGACCATCCAGATCATTCTATTTTAGTTTCGAGATAAAGCGCTGAAACAGGCCAGTCGGCCCACCGAGTCCATGGGCGAAACCGGGTCTCTGGCGTTGAGTAGCTCCCTCCCACCTTGTCCACCTCCTCTGTCTACCTCCACCTCTTCTCCTTGTCGCTCCATTATGCTCTCCCTCTCTCCCTTTCCCTATTTCTCGCTCCCTCTCTCCTTATCTCTGCAGGGAGAATGGAAGTTACGGAGATAGGAGGAACGAGAAAAAGAGGGTAGGACATAGGATGAAATAGATTGTGAGAAGCCAGGGAAAATTGTTCTTGATGACTACACTATCCGAACCTCTCAAAATATCATCGGTGAGAGGGATACAGGGCGAGAGGGAGAGAGGAATGGAATGGAATGGAGGGAGGTAGTGATGGAAAGAGGGAGGGGAGAGAGGGAAGGAAAGAGAGTGGGAGAGGAATGGTAGGGAAGGAGGGAGAGAGGTAAAGGGAAGGTGAGAGAGGGGCAGACGGAGAGGGTGGAACGTGGTGAGAGTGGGAAAGTGAGGGGACGAGGGGGAAGAGGTAGTGGAAGGTAGGAAGTGGGATGGATAGCGGAGGTGAGAGAGAGGGGGTTAGGGAAAGTAGGAGGGAGATGAATGGACAGAGCGATAGGGA
This sequence comes from Okamejei kenojei, assembly GCA_035221665.1. Taxonomy (NCBI): domain Eukaryota; kingdom Metazoa; phylum Chordata; class Chondrichthyes; order Rajiformes; family Rajidae; genus Okamejei; species Okamejei kenojei. The sequence continues at coordinate 33,327 of JAVHYY010000220.1, read as the reverse complement.
AGGAGAGATGGAAGGCGAGGGACAGAGGGAGAGATGTTGAGGGCGATAGAACGAGGGAAAGAGAAAGAGAGAGAGAGAGAGAGAGAGAGAGAGAGAGAGAGAGAGAGAGAGAGAGAGAGAGAGAGAGAGAGAGAGAGAGAGAGATGAGTTCGAGGGAGAAAGAGACGGAGTGGGAAGGAGACAGTGGAGATAATGGAGAGAGGGGGAGAGGAACAGCGGGAAGGAAGAACGGAAAAGAGAGTGCGAAGGGGAGAGTGTGTGAGGAAGAGAAGAAAGGCAGTGTGAGAAGGCAGGGGTGGGGGAAATGTCCTGCATCTAACCTAATCTTCCCAACATCGGGAAGATTGTTCCCGATGTTGCGGAAGTCCAGGACAAGGGGTCACAGCTTAAGGATAAGGGGGAAATCCTTTAAGACCGAGTTGAGAAAGACTTTTTTTCACACAGAGAGTGGTGAGTCTCTGGAACTCTCTGCCACATTGGGTAGTTGAGGCCAGTTCATTCGTTATATTTAAGGGGAGTTAGATGTGGCCCTTGTGGCTAAGGGGATCAGGGGTTATCGAGAGAAGGCAGGTACGGGATACTGAGTTGGAAGATCAGCCATGATCATATTGAATGGCGGTGCAGGCTCGAAGAGCCGAATGGCCTACTCCTGCACCGAATTTCTATGTTTCTATGTTTCTTCGTTTCTATCTAATCCTTCTAATTTCATATAATGAGGGAGAGAGAGGGGGGGGTGGGGATATATATAGAGCGAGAGAGAGGTTGGGAGAGCGGGGGGAGGAGGGGGGTAGAGAAAAAGTGATGTCCCAGTCACACAGCGTTCAAAAAGGCCCTTCGGTGCACCTTGCCCATACTGCACGACATGCCTCAGCCACGCCATTCCCACCTACCCGCTTTTGGCCCATATCCCTCTTAACATATCCAAACACCAAGTTCAGGGTCAGAGTGAGGACAGGAATGGAGCGGGAAATGTTGTTTGTTGGATAACCTCTGACGGTGTACAAGTTAATGATTCCCATTTCTTGTGAAATATCTAAACTTTATCTTGGCAGAAACATTCACCAGACAAGAGTTCATGCTCTCTGATCTATCCACAGCTTTGGCCCACCGATCATTGCCGACCATCGATATCCCTCCTGTTCACTCTATTTCAGTTCACAGATACAGCGCGGAAACAGGCCAGGCGGCCCACCGATTCCATGGGCGAACCCGGGTCGCTAGCGCTGAGGTGCTCCCCGCTTTCTCCCCCTCCTCTGCCACCTTCCACCTTTTCTTCTTTTCGTTCCATTCAGCACTCCGTCCCTTTCCATATTTCTCTCTCCCTCTCTCCTAATCGCAGCAGGAGGCGGGGGGGGGGGGGGGGGGGGGGGGGCGGAGAGAGGAGGGAACCAGAAAAAGAGATATTGAGAGTTGAATAAATGGGATGTGAGAAGGCTGGGGAAAATGTCCTGAATTTCCACCTGTCGACCTCTCTCAACACATCATATTGGGAGGGAGTGTGAAAGAGAGGATTGAGAGATGAATGGAGGGGAGAGAGGGAAGAAGAGACGGGAGAAAGGGAAAGAGAGAGAGAGTGGGGGAGAGAGTGGAACGTGAAGATAGAAAGAGAGGGGACGAAGGGGGATATATAACGGAGACATGAAGAGATTAATGGATAGAGGATGGTGGGAACGGGGGAGGCGGTGGGGTGAGGGACAAACGAGGTAGCAATGGAGAAAGGGGGGTGAGAGAGAGAGTGGGGAGATGGGGGGAAAGAGGGAGATGGGAGTAGCTATGGAAGGAGAGGGGATAGAGGTAGAGAACGTGAGGGGGAGAGAGAGGGGGAGAGGGAGAGACAGAAATGGGTTAGAGTGAGACGAGAGAGGAAGAGGGAAGGAGCGAGATGAGAGAGGATAGAGAGGGGGAGAGGGAGGGAGGAAGGATGGAAGAGAGATAAAGAGAGTGAAAGAGAGAGAGACAGGGAGGAAGAGAAGGCAGTGCGAGAGTCAGCGGAAAATGTCCTGTATCTAACCTGTCTGCACTTCATACTGTCACATAGGGAGAAAGGGAGATAAGGAGAGAGGGAGGGTGAGAAGAATGGATAGAGAGGGTCAGGAGAGGGTGCGAGGGAATGCGACCGAAGGATAGAGTGGGGGAGAGAGTGAAGGAGAGAGGGGACAGAGAGTGAGTCAGAGAGGAGGTGTGGGAGATTGGGGCTGGGATGGAGAGAGCGGATGAGAGAGAATAGGATGGTGAGGAAGGAGCAGCGTGGAAGAGAAGAAGCGATGGATGGAGGGAGAGGGGGTGAGCGAGAATGTGAGGGAGGGAAGGAGAGCGAGATGGGAGAAGGAGAGAGACAGAGCGAGGGAAGGCGAGAGGGGGTGAACGTGGGAAGGAGAGAGGGAAGGAAAAAGAGGGAGAGAGGGAGTATGAGAAGGAAGGGTCACGTATGGACTGTCGACCCTATCTACCTCTCATAATATCACATAGGGAGAGGCAGAAAGAGGGCGAGTCAGGGAGGGGGATAAAGGGAGGGCGGGGAGAAAAGAGGAACAGAGTGGTGTGAGAGATATCATAGATAGAAGAAGGGTCCAAGAGGGAAGGAGAGATAGAAGGGCGAGGTTGGGAGAGAGAGCGGGAGTGGGAAAGGTATGAAAGAGAGGGAAGGGATGGGAGAGGGTTAAGGGAGAGTAGGAGGGTGATGGATGGGGAGAGCTAGAGGGAAGAAGAGATGGAAGGAGCGTAAGCGAAAGAGGAAAGATGGAAGGGAGTGAGAAGGGGCGAGGAAGAGAGGAGAGAAGGCGCAAGGGGGAAAGGGGAGAGGCGGTGCGGCAGATAGGGGGTAGCTATGGGGATAGGTGAGGGTGATTATGAGGAAGACGGCGGGAGAAACTAGCATGGGATAAGAGGAACGATGGAGAGAGCGTGAGGGGTGGGAAACAGACAGAGAGAGAGAGAGAGAGAGAGAGAGAGAGAGAGAGAGAGAGAGAGAGAGAGAGAGAGAGAGAGAGGAGCAGTGAGTGGGGGGGGGGATTGGGAAGAAGTGGAGAGGGAAGGAGAGGGGGTGAGGGAGCGAGCGAAACGAGATAGAGAGGACGATAGGGAAAGAGGGAGAAAGGGTAAGGGAGAGAAACAAATAGGGGCGTGGGAAAGACAGGGGGCGAGAGTAAAAGAGAGTGGGAATGAAAGAGGGAGAAAAGGGAGAGGACGAGAGGAGGAGAGAGGAAGATAGGGAACAGAGGGAGGTAGAGAGGGAGAGAAAGATGGGAGATAAGCAGAGAGTGATGGAGGGAGGGAGAAGGTTCAGGGAAAGAGGGTATGAGAGTGAGCGAAAGAGCGAGAGAGAATGAGAGAGGGGGGGCATAGATACATAGACAATAGGTGCAGGAGTAGGCCATTCGGCCCTTCAATCCAGCACCGCCATTTAATGCGATCATGGCTGATCTTTCACAATCAGTACCCCTTTCCTGGGGCCTACTCCCGCACCTATTGTATATGTATCTATGTCACCGCTGTCTCATTCTCACCATGCTCATTGATTCTGCTAGCCGTCAGCTCTGACTCTTTTGAATGCATCCATCGAATCGGCATCCACTGCCTTCTGGGGCAGAGAATTCCACAGATTCACAACCCTCTGAGTAAAAAAGTTTATTTTCCATCATCGGGAATATGTTTCCTGCATCTAACGTGTCCAATAGCTTAATAATGTTACATATTTCTATAAAATCCCTTCTCATTCTTTTAAACTCCTGTGAATGAAAGCCCAGTTACTCCATTATTTCACTATATGACAGTGATGCCATCCAGGGAATTATCCTCGTGAACCTATGCTGCATTCCCTCGATAGCAAACATATCATTCCCCAAATAAGGGGTGTGGGAGATAGGGACGTATGAATGATGAAAGAGGTTGAGTTTGAGTAGGAGAGACAGGGAGGGGGACAGCGAGAGGGAAGGAGAGAGAGGGAGAGAGGCAGAGAGGGAAGGTGGAGTGGAGAGAGAGGGAGATGGAAGAGAAATGTTGGAGGGTGGGAGGGAGGGAGGGAGGGAGGGAGAGTGTGGGAAGGAGAGTGAGGGTGTGAGAGAGGAAGAAATGTTCTAACCGTCTTTCATATCTTCCTTTCTCAGAATATAATATATGGGGAGAGAGAGTGGGAGAGTGGGCGAGAGGGAGAGAGAGAGGCGGGGAGAGAGAGTGGGAGAGGGGGGAAGATAAGGCGGGAATCAGTGAAAGAGAGAGGGAAGGAGAAATTGCGAGGAGGCATGGTGCGAAGAATGTGATGGAGAGCGGTAAGGAGATGGAGTGATGGTGGTAGAGTGGGGGCCAGAGAGGAAGGGGAGAGCATTAGGGAGAGGGGGAGCGAGAATGAAGGAGAGAGGAGGAGGGGATGAAGATGGAGGAGGGGAAAAGGCGGAGAGAGGGTGCTAGGGTTCAGAAGGAGGGACGGAGAGAGAGACGGGAAGGAGGAAGCGAAAGATGGAGGGAGTGCGATGGGTCAGGGAGAAAGGGAGGGAGAGGGAAAGAGCGAGAGGGAATGAGAGAGGAAAGGATTGAGGAGAGTTGGGGGGAACGACGGGGAGATAGGGGCAAAGGGGATAGATGAAGGGGGAAAAGGGGTTAGGGAGAGAGGGAGGGTGGGAAGGGGAGCGTGGTGATGAAGAAGGGGAATATAGCGATTAAAGGAGAGAGAGAATGAGAGAGGGAGATTGAGAAAGCGAGTTAGGGGGAGGGAGTGTGGGAAGGGTATAGGGAGGAAGAGTGAGAAATATGAATAGGATTGAGAGAGTGGGGGGAAGGAAGGGAGACTGGGAGATAGGGAGAGATAGGGTGAGGGTGAGGGTGAGAGGGAGAAGAGAGTCACATACTTCCCACCACAATTTGCCCACAGCGCCCAACATGCCCCATCTACACATGCCCCACCTGCCCGCGTTTGAACCATATCCCTGTCAACCTGCCTTAACCATGCACCATAACCTCTCCAAGAGTTTCTTATACATTAAGCGAGAGAGAGGTATGGGAAGAGAGGTGGGGGGGGGAGGGTGTGAGCGGGGTGAGCGAGGAGAGAGATAGGGAGAAGCAGTAACAGTGAGTGTGTGGATAAATGGGGAGGTGAAAGAGAGGAGAGAGAGAGGGAGAGTGATGGGGAAGAGAGGGGAGACGGGTGGAGTAGAGAGGCTCTATTGGGAAAAAGAGAGCAAGAAGTACGAGCGAAAAAAGAGGGGTAACGAGCGAGAAAGAAAGAGAGACAGAGAGATAGATAGATAGAGAGAGAGAGAGAGAGAGAGAGAGAGAGAGAGAGAGAGAGAGAGGGAGAGAGAGAGAGAGAGAGAGAGAGAGATCGAGAGAGAGAGAGAGAGAGGAAGATAAAGAGATGGGGAGAGAGAGTGAGATGAAATGGAAGAGAGAGAGAAATGGGGAAGGGATAGGGACAGCAGGGGAGAACGAGATGTTGGGAGAGGGGAAGCGAGATTGGGGAAGAGAAAGGAGAGCGAGTGAGAGAGAGAGAGAGAGAGGAGAGAGAGAGAGAGAGAGAGAGAGAGAGAGAGAGAGAGAGAGAGAGAGAGAGAGAGAGAGAGAGAGAGAGAGAGAGAGAGAGAGAGAGAGAGAGTGGGGAGAGCGGGTGTGGGAGGGAAGGAGGGAGAGGGAAAGAGCGAGGGAAGGAGTGAATGGGGGATTAAGAGTCGGCGAAAGTGATGGAGGACGAGCGACGGAGTGGGCGAGGGAGGCAGAGGGAGAGGAAAGAGAGTGTGAGGGAGAGTGGGAGAGAGATGGAGGAAAGAGAGAGCTGAGGCCGAGATGGGGATAGAGGAAACAATGCTGGGGTAAGTGGGGAGAGGGAGAGGGGGAGAATGAGTAAGCAAGTCACGTAGAGCGTGGAAACAGGCCATTCAGCCCCATTTGCCCACACTGACCAACATGTCCCATCTACTCTCGTCCCACCTGCCCACGTTTGCCTCATATCCCTCTAAACCTGTCCTATACATGTACCTGAGCAAGTGTGTCTTGAACATTAAAAGAGAGAGAGAGAGCGGGAGAAGAATTGAGAGGGGATGATTGCGGGTGGGGGAGAGGGTTGTGGGGGGGCAGATAAAGAGAGTGGGACGGGAAAAATTGGAGAATGAGCGAAGAAATGCGAGAGCGGGCAGTGATGAAGGAGAGTGACATTGTTAATTCAGAAACACGGGTCCTGAACTTAAAGAAAGGTAACTTTGAGGGTATGAGACGTGAATTGGCCAAGATGGACTGGGAATTGATTCTTGAAGCGTTGACGGTGGATGTGCAATGGAAGGCATTTAAAGACTGCATGGATGAACTACAACAATTGTTCATTCCAGTATGGCAAAAGAATAAATCAGGGAAGGTGGCGCATCCGTGGATAACGAGGGAAATCAGGGATAGTATCAAAGAAAAAGATGAAGCGTACAAATTAGCCAGAAAAAGCATCCTACCAGGGGACTGGGAGAAATTCAGAGACCAACAGAGGAGGACAAAGTGCTAAAATAGGAAAGGGGAAAATGGAGTATGAAAGAAAACTGGCAGGAAACATAAAAACTGACCGCAAAAGCTTTTATCGATATGTGAAGCGCAAAAGATTAGTTAAAACAAATGTAGATCCCTTGCAGTCAGAAACGGGCGAAGTGATCATGGGGAACAAGGACATGGCAGACCAATTGAATAACTACTTTGGTTCTGTCTTCACTAAGGACGACATTAATAATTTGCCGGAAATAGCAGGGGATCGCGGGTCAAATGATATGGAGGAAATGAGTGAAATCCAGGTTAGCCGGAAAGTGGTGTTGGGTAAATTGAATGGATTATAGGGCGATAAATCCCCAGGGAAGATAGGCTGCATCACAGGGTACTTAAGGAAGCAGATGCCTTAGTGATATTTTTTCAAAACTCTTTAGATTATGGAGTAGTTCCTGAGGATTGGAGGGTAGCTAATATAACCGCACTTTTTAAAAAGGGAGGGAGAGAGAAAACGGGGAATTACAGACCAGTTAGTCTACAATCGGTAGTGGGGAAACTGCTAGAGTCAATTATTAAAGATGGGATAGCAGCGCATTTGGAAAGTGGTGAAATCATTGGACAAAGTTAGCATGGATTTACGAAGGGTAAATCATGTCTGACGAATCTTAGTGAATTTTTTAAGGATCTAAGTGGTAGCGTGGATAAGGGAGAAGCAGTGGATGTGTTGTATCTGGACTTTCAGACGGCTTTCGACAAGGTCCCACACAAGAGATTGGTATACAAACTTAAAGCACACGGTATTGGTGGTTCAGTATTGATATGGATAGAGAACTGGCTGGCAGACAGGAAGCAAAGAGTAGGAGTAAACGGGTCCTTTTCAGGATGGCAGACAGTGACTAGTCGGGTGCCGCAAGGCTCAGTGCTGGGACCCCAGCTATTTACAATTTACATTAATGATTTGGGCGAGGGAATTAAATGCAACATCTCGAAGTTTGCGGATGTCACGAAGCCGGGGGGCAGTGATAGCTGTGAGGAGGATTCTAGGAGGCTGCAGGATGACTTGGATAGACTGGGTGAGTGGGCAAATGCATGGCAGATGCAGTATAATGTGGATAAATGTGAGGCTATCCACTTCGGTGGCAAAAACAGGAAGGTAGACTATTATTTGAATGGTGACCGATTAGGAAAAGGGGAGATGCAGCGAGACCTGGGTGTCATGGTACACCAGTCATTGAAAGTAGGCATGCAGGTGCAGAAGGCTGTGAAGAAAGCGAATGGTATGTTGGCATTCATAGCAAAAGGATTTGAGTACAAGAGCAGGGAGGTTCTACTGCAGTTGTACAGGGTCTTGGTGAGGCTGGAGTATTGCGTACAGTTTTGGTCTCCTAATCTGAGGAAAGACATTCTTGAAATAGAGGGAGTACAGAGAAGGTTCACCAGACTGATTCCTGGGATGGCACGACTTCCATATGAAGAAAGACTGAATAGACTTGGCTTGTACTCGTGGAATTTAGAAGATTGAGGGGTGATCGCATAGAGACTTACAAAGTTCTTAAGGGGTTGGACAGGCTAGATGCAGGAAGATTGTTCCCGATGTTGGGGAAGTCCAGGACAAGGGGTCACAGTTTAAGGATAAGGGGGAAGTCTTTTAGGACCGAGATGATGAAATCGTATTTCACAAGAGAGTGGTGAATCTGTGGAATTCTCTGCCACAGAAGGTAGTTGAGGCCAGTTCGTTGGCCATATTTAAGAGAGAGTTGGATGTGGCCCTTGTGGCTGAAGGGATCTGGGGGTATGGAGAGAAGGCAGGTACAGGATACTGAGTTGGATGATCAGCCATGATCATATTGAATGGCGGTGCCGGCTCGAAGGGCCGAATGACCTGCTCCTGCACCTAATTTCTATGTTTCTATGTTTCTATGAGTGAGGGGGGAGATGGGGAGAAAGGGGGAGATGGGGTAATGATCGAGACAGGGAAAGTAGGAGGGAGAGGGAGAGAAGGATCAGAGGGAAAGGGTGATGAGAGAAGGATAGTCTGAAGGGAAAGAAAGGGAGAGGGAGGGGGCAAATGGCGGAGAGTGTGGGGGGGGAAGGAGGGCGGAGAAGGTGAGGTGCAAGGAGACCCAGAGTCACCCTGAATCACACGTCGCTGAAACGGGCAATTCGGCCCAAACTGCCCACACCGACCACCATGCCCCATCAGCCCCTGACCCACCTGCCTGCCTTTCGCCCAAATACCCTCTAAACCTGTCCTGTCCACGAACCTGTGTAAATGTTACGTGAAAGCTAAAATCGAGCGGTGGAGAGGTCAGGGACATCGCGTGGACTGTCAGGGAGCAGAGGACGCAAGAGTTGGATAAACTGAGGGTTAGCATGTTAATGATTCAGATTTATCGTGAAATGTCCAAATATTCTGTTGGCAGAAAGATGCACCAGATAAGAGTTATTGTCAGCTCAGCAAAATAATTCATGATGTCTGATCTACGTACAGCTGGCCCGTCGGCCCATCAAGTCAATGCCGACCATCGATCACCCATTCACTCCACATTAGATTAGAGTCACAGCGCGGAAACAAGCTCTTCGGCCCACCGAGTCCATGGTAGAATCAATGCCTAGGGCACTGTGGCACACTCTCCCCTTCCTCTCCCTCCCACTCTCCACCTCTCCCTACCTCGCTCCACCTTTTTGTCCCTACCGCTCGCTTCAGCTCTCCCTATCGCTCTCTTCTTCTCTCCCTCCCTCTCTTTCTCCATCCACCCCTATCCCCCTTCTCCCGCTTCGTTCTCATCCTCTCTACCAACTCTCTCCCTCTTTCATTCATCGCATTTCTCTCGCCCCCTCTCATACCCTCTCTTTCCATTACATTATTTCCACCCATCTCTCACCCTCTCTTTCCCTCTCCCTCCAAGACGTGGAGAGAAAGGGAAGGAGAGCGGATGAGTGAAGGAGAGAGAGTGGGGAAAGAGGAATTGAGGGCAGGAAAGAGGTGGTAAAGGAGGGGGGAGAGAGGATGAGGGTGAGAGACGGAAAGTGATGGAGATGGGGTGAGGGCCAGTAAGAGGGTGAGGGAAGGAGGGAGCGTGAGGGAAGGAGAGATGGGAAGAGATGGTGAGAGCTAGAAGGGGAGAGGGGGAGAGAGAGGAGGAGGGAGGGAGAGAGGGGATGAACGAGGGAGAGGGATGGAAGGAGAAAGTGGGAGTGGGAGAGAAGAAAGGGAGTTTTGAGAGGATAGCAGATATCTCTGACTCTCTAAACTATCTACCCCTCATAATATCATATAGGGGAGAGGGAGAGATGGAGAGAGTGAGAGAGTGAGCGCGAGCGAGAGGGTGGCCGTGGTAGAAAAGGTGGGCGTGATGGAGGGAGAGAGGGAAGGAAAGATGGAAGAGAGGGAAGGAGCGAGATAGGGGGTGAGAGGGATGAGAGGAGAGAGGTAAGGAGAGAGGTACGGGAAGGGAGAAAGGGAGAGGAAATGGGGTGAAAGTAATAGAGAGTGGGAAGAAGAGCTGTCGAGGGAGAGAGAGGGAGAGAAAGGAAGAGTAAAAAAGAGAGCTGTGGTGGGAGAGAGGGAGAGCGAGTGAAGGAGAGAGGGAAGTAAGGGTGGAGAGAGGGGCTAATAGAGGGAGAGGGTGATGGATGAATAGAGCGAAAGAGAGAGGAAAGGATTTTGAGAGGAAAAGATTGTAAGGGGGAGAGGGAGAGTGGGGGGAAAGTGATGGGGAGGGAGGAAAGGAGAGAGGGCGAGTGAGGGAAAGATGGAGAGAGGAAGAAGAAGGCGCCCTGGAGGGGGACCAATGTTCTAGAGGGCAGTTTTGCTCGTGCCACATGTGGAATTGAACTAAATAGTGGGGGGAGAAGGATGACATATTGGGAGTATAAATATGGTGTAAAAGGCGAAGTGCCTACTGGATAAGTTACAAAATACCCCTGAATAAATGGGTAGGGAATTTCGAGTACGGATAAGAGAGTAAGGTCAGAGCCAATAGTGACCGTTGTGAGAGGGGTGGTGAATTCCGAAGTCACAATGTGGCATATGAATGAGCGAAATATAAGAAGTAAAGTGGATGAAATTGAGGCTCAGTTCGAAATTGGCCAATATGATGTTGGGGGAATTACAGAGCCATTGCTGCAAAATGAACTGGGCTGGTAACTGAATATTGAAGGGTATACGTTCAATCGAAAAGACTGGATGCTGGGCAGAGGGGGTGAGGTAGCTCTGGTGGCGAGGAATGAAATTCAGTCCCTTGCGAGCGGTAACATAGAGTCAGGAGATGTAGAGTAAATATGGACAGAACTGAGCAATTGTATTGGTAAGAGGATCCTAAAGGGAGTTACCCACAGGCCCCCAAACAGTAACCTGGATATAGGGTGCTAGTTGAATCAGGAGTTAAAATTGGCATGTCGCAAATGTAATGCTACGGTTATTATGGGAGATTTCAACATGCAGGTAGACTGCGAAAAACAGCTTGGAACTGGGCCCCAAGTAAGGGAGTTCGTGGAGTGCCTCCGTGATGGATTCTTAAAGAAGCTTGTAATGGAGCCTACCAGGGAGAAGGCAGTTCTGAACTTAGCGTTGTGCAATGAAGGGAATTTGATAAGGGAATTCGAGGAAAAGAAGCCATTAGGATGTAATTATCATAATATGATTCATTTTAATCTACATTGTGAGGGGGAGGAGTGTAGATCGAAGGTGTCGGTATTACAGTTGAGCAAAAGGGACTATGGAGCAATGGGGAAGACTTCGCCAAAGTTGACTGGACAGATACCATTGCAGGGATGACAGTGGAATAACAATGACAGGTATTTCTGGGAATAATACAGAAGGTGCAGGATCGGTTCATTCCAACGAGGAAGAAAGATTCCAAGGGAAGTAAGGGGCGACTGTGGCCGACAAGGGTGTCAGGGAGGGTATTAAAAAAAAGAGAAGACATATAACATAGCAAAGATGAGCGGAACGCCAGAGGATTGGGAAACACTTAAAGAGCATCACAAGATAACTAAAAAGACAATACGGAGATAAAAAATAAGGTACGAACGTAAGCTAGCCAAGAATATAAAGGGGGATAGCAAACACTTATTTAGGTATGTGAGGTAGAAAAAGAGAGTTAAGACCAAAGTTGGACCGTTGAAGACTGAAAAGGGTGAAATGGCAGATGAGTGGAACAGATACCTTGGATCCGCCTACACCAAGGAGGACTTTCTGATGTACTAGCCAGAGCATCTGGCGTGGCGGAGCAACTGAAGGATATTCACTAAGGAAGACCTAAATAATCTGCCGGAAATAGCAGGGGACCGGGAGTCGAATGAGAAGGAGAAACTGAGTTAGCCGGGAAGTGGTGTTAGGTAAATTGAATGGATTAAAGGCCGATAAATCCCCACAGCCAGATAGGCTGCATCCCAGAGTACTTAAGGAAGTAGCCCCAGAAATAGTGGATGCATTCGTAATAATTTTTCAAAACTCTAGATTCTGGAGTAGTTCCTGAGGATTGTAGGGTAGCTAATGTAACCCCACTTTTTAAAAAGGGAGGAAGAGAAAAAACGGGGAATTACAGACCAGTCAGTCTAACATCGGTAGTGGGGAAAATGCTGGAGTCAGTTATTAAAGATGGGATAGGAGCATATTTGGAAGGTGGCGAAATCATTGGACAAAGTCAGCATCGATTTGTGAAAGGTAAATCATGTCTGACGAATCTTATAGAATTTTTCGAGGATGTAACTAGTAGAGTGGTTAAGGGAGAACCTGCGGATGTATTATATCTGGACTTTCAGAAGGCTTTCGACAAGGTCCCACATAAGAGATTAGTTTACAAACTGAAAGCACACGGTATTGGGGGTTCAGTATTAATGTGGATAGAGAACTGGCTGGCAGACAGTAAGCAAAGAGTAGGAGTAAACGGGTCATTTTCAGAATGGCAGGCGGTTACTAGTGGGGTACCGCAACGGGACCCCAGCTATTTACAATATATATTAATGATCTGGATGAGGGAATTGAATGCAGCATCTCCAGGTTTGCGGATGACACGAAGCTGGGGGGCAGTGTTAGCTGTGAGAAGGATTCTAGGAGGCTGCAAGGTGACTTGGATATGTTGGGTGAGTGGGAAAATGCATGGCAGATGCGGTACAATGTGGATAAATGTGAGGTTATCCACTTTGGTTGGCAAAAACAGGAGGGTAGACGATTATCTGAATGGTGGCCGATTAGGAAAAGGGGAGATGCAACGAGACCTGTGTGTCATGGTATACCAGTCATTGAAAGTAGGCATGCAAGTGCAGCAGGCTGTGAAGAAAGCGAATGGTATGTGGGCATTCATAGCAAAATGATTAGAGCACGGTGGTTCTACTGCAGTTGTGCAGGGGCTTGGTGAGGCCACATCTGGTGTATTGCGTACAGTTTTGGTCCCCTAATCTGAGGAAATACATTCTTGCCATTGAGGGAGTACAGAGAAGGTTCACCAGGCTGATTCCTGGGATGGCAGGACTACCATATGAAGAAAGAATGGATAAACTCGGCTTGCACTCGCTGGAATTTTGAATATTGAGGGCGGATCTTATAGAGACTTACAAAATTCTTAGGGGGTTGGACAGGCTAGATGCAGGACGATTGTTCCCGATGTGGGGGAACACCAGAACAAGGGGTCACAGTTTACGGATAAGAGGGAAGTCTTTTAGGACCGAGATGAGAAAATCCTTTTTCACACAAAGAGTGGTGAATCTGTGGAATTCTCTGCCACAGAAGGTAGTTGAGTCCAGTTCATTGGCTATATTTAAGAGGGAGTTAGGTGTGGCCCTTGTTACTAAAGGGATCAGGGGTATGGAGAGAAGGCAGGTACAGTATACTGAGTTGGTTGATCAGCCATGATCATAGTGAATGGCGGTGCAGGCTCGAAGGGCCGAATGGCCTACTCCTGCACCAATTCTTTATGTTTCTATGTTTCTATTAGGCATGAAATAGTGTCGGGTAGACTGCTGGGTCTGAAGTCTGATTCATCCCTAAGGCCTGAATGTCTGCAAACCAGGGTACGAGGAAGTGTATCCAGCAATCGGTGATACTTTGGTGATTATTTTGCAATCTTCTTTAGATTCAGGATCAGCACCTGCACATTGACGGGTAGCTAATGCTGTCCCACTCTTTAAGAAGGGCGGCTGCGATAAAATTACAGACCAGTTAGCCTTACATCGGTGGTCGGGAAAATGTTGGAGTCATTAATAAAAGATGAATTAGCGGCTCATTTGGAAAGCAGTTGAGGGAGAGGTCCGAGTTAGCATACATTTTCGAAGGGGAGGTCATGCTTGATGAATCTTCTGGCAATTATTGAGGATGTAACCAGGATAATGGACGTGAGAGCCAGTGGATGTAGTGTACCTGGACTTTCAGAAAGCATTGTTAAGGTCCCACATAGGACATTAGTGGGCATAATTAGAGCACATGGTATTGGGTGTAGAGTGCAGACATGGATAGAAAATTAGTTGGCAGACATGTGGCAAAGGGTAGGAATAAACGGGTCTCTTTCAGAATGGCAGTCAGTGACGAATGGGGTCCGCAAGGCTCGGTGAAGGGACCGCAGATATTTACAATATATATTAATGATTTGGGAGAGGGGGTTAAATGTAACATTAGCCAATTTGCAGATTACACAAGCCTGGGTGGCATGCAAACTGTGAGGAAGTTGTAATGAGGGTGCAGGATGAGTTGGAGAGGTTGGATGCGTGGCCAAATGCATGGCAAATGCAGATTAATGTGGATAAATATGTTGTTTTCCACTTTGGTGGCAAAAGCATGAAGGCAATTTATTATCTAAATTGTGTCAAGTTGGGAAAAGGCGAAGAATAACGGGATCTGGGGGGTCCTTGTTCATCAGTCACTGAAAGTAAGAATGCGGGTACAGCAGGCAGTGAAGAAAGCGAATGGCATATTGGCCTTCATAACAAGAGAAGTTTTGTGCAAAGAGGTTATACTGCAGTTGCATATGGGCCCAGTGAGTCCACACCAGTTTCATTCTCCAAACCTGAGGAAGGGCATTCTTGCCATTGGGGGAGTGCAGCATAGGATCCCGGGAAGGCTGGACTGTCATATGGAGCGGCTGGGCTTGTATATTCTGAAATTTAGAAGTATAAGAGGGAATCCTATGAAAACATATTCGATTATTAATGGTTTGGACACGCTAGAGGCAGGAATGTCCAGACGCTTAGGCTGTAGTTTAGGAATAATTGGTAGGCCATTTGGAACGGAGATGAAGAAACACATTTTCACACAGACAGTTGTGAGTGTGTGGAATTCTCTGCCTCAGAAGGCGGTGAGACATAGTTAGATAGCACTTTTAGGGATAGCGGAGTTAAGGGATATGGTGAGAAGGCGTGAACTGGGTACTGATTGTGGATGCTCAGCTGTGATCACATTGAATGGCGGTTCTGGCATGAAGGGCCTGCACCTACTGTCTACTGTCTGTTGATCTTCCAAATGTATTGCCAAATTAACCTTCGCTGAGGTACACGGACATTAAAACATTTAATTAGTGCGAGGGCGAAGAAGAGAGAGTGGAGGAAAGCGGGAGAATGATAGTAGAAATGCGAGAGGGGAGATATAAAAGGGAGTGAGGCGGGAGAGGGGGAGATGGGGGCAATGAGCGAGTCAGGGAGATAAGTGAGAGGGAGCGGGAGAGAAGGAGGAGAGAGAAAGGGTGATGAGAAAAGTAGAATGAGAGGGGGATAGAAAAGCAGAGAGAGGGGGCTGAGTGGGGAGAGAGTGGGGAGAGTGATGGCGCATCCCAGGATACTTAAGGAAGTGGCTCAGGAAATCGTGGACGCAATGTTGATCATTTTCCAAACTTCTATAGACTCAGGATCAGTACCTGTGGATTGGTAGGACGCTAATGTTGTCCCTCTCTTTAAGAAGGGTGGCTGAGAGAAAACAGAGAATTATAGACCAGTTACCCTGACATCGGTGGTGGGGAAGATGCTGGAGTAAATAATAAAATAAGAAAGAGCGGCACATTTGGATAGCAGTAGCAGGACCATTCCGATTTACGGAGGGGAAAATAGGCTTGACTAAATTTGTTGGGGATGTAACCAAGATAATGGACAAGGTAGATCCCTCGGGTAGTGTGTTGACATGGATAGAAAATCGGTTGGCAGACAGGAAACAAAATGTCCCTTTCCAAATGGCAGGCAGTGACTAGTGTGGTACCGCAAGCCGCGGTGCTGGGACTGCAGCTGTTCAGTATATATATTAATGACTTGTATGAAGGGATTAAAAATAACACCAGCAAATTTGCAGATGACACAAAGCTGGGTTGCCGTGTGTATTGTGAGGAGGATGCTATGAGCGTGCTGGGTGACTTGGACAGGTTGGGTGAGTGGGCAGATGCATGACTGATGCATAGTAATGTGGATAAATGTGAGGTTATCCACTTTTGCTGCAAAAGCATAAAAGCAAATTGTTATCTAAATGGTAAAGGAGGCAGTGAAGAAAGGAATGGCATGTAGGTCTTCATAACAGGAGGAGTTGAGTATAGTAGCAAATCGGTCCTCCTGCAGTTGCACAGGGCCTCAGTGAGACCACACCTGGAGTATTCTGTGCAGTTTTGATGTGCAAACTTGATGAAGGACAATCTTGCAATGAAGGGAGTGCTGGGTAGGTTCATGAGGTTAATGCACGGGGCGCAGGGACTGTCATATATTCATAGACTGAAGCGGTTGGACTTGTTTCCTCTGGAATTTAGTTGGATTACAGGGGTTCTTATTGAAACATGTAAGATTATTAAGGGTTTGGACACGCTAGTTGGGAGGGTGCAAAATTCTCTGTCTCAGAGGTCGGTGAGAGAGTGTTAGACAGATATTGTAGGGATAGCAGAGATATTGCAGAGAAGGCTGGCACGGGCTCCTGATCGTGGATGATCAGCCATGATCACATTGAATGCCGGTGCTGGCTTGAACGGCCCTGTGGCCTACTCCTCCATTGTCTATTGATCTTCAAAACGTATTGCCAAATTTACCTTCGCAGAGGTATACGGGAATGAAAACATTAAAAGATAGCGAGGGAGAAGAAGAGAGAGGGGGGAAACCGGGTGGCGGATATTGGAGTGGGGAAAGACATAGAGAGAATGAGCAGGGGAGAAATTGGGAGAGTGAGAACATAAATGTGAGAGGGCAGGATATGAAGGGGAGTGAGGGGAGAGAGAGAGTGGGAGATGGGGGGTAATAATCGAGATAGAGACAGTAGGAGGGAGAGGTAGAGACGGAGGAGAAATAATGGGTGATGAGTGAAGGAGAGTGAGAGGGAAGAGAAAGGGAGAGGGAGCGCAGAGTGCGGAGAGAGGGGAGAGTAAAAGAGTCCCAGGGTCCCACGCCGTGCAAAAATGCCATTCGGCCCAACCTGCCACAGCTACAAACATGCCCCATCTACACGAGTCCCACCTGCCTGCCTTTGACCCAAATACCCTCTAAACCTGTCCCAGTCAACCACATTTGTAAATTTCTGAACTGTTGAAATCGAGAAGGGGTGAGGTCAGGGGCAGCGTGAGGACAGGAACTGAGCAGATGGTGCTGTTTGTTGGATAAACTCTGCGGGTGAACATGTTAGTGAATTCTTGTGAAATATGCAAACTGTGTTGGCAAAACCATCCACCCGATAAGTTATAGTTAGCTCAGCAAAATAATTCATGCCGAATGATCAATCTACAGCTGGCCCTTCAGCCCATCGAGTCATTGTCGACCATCGATCACCTATTCACTCCAGTTTAGCCGAGAGATACACCGTGGAAACAGTCCCTTCACCCGCCGAGTCCATGGTAGAACCGCGTCTTTGGCGCTGATGCACCCACTCCCCCTTCTCTCCCTCGCACTCTCCACTTCACCCTCCATCCCTCCACCTTCTCTCCATATCGCTCTCTTCAGCTCTCTCTATCGCTCTCATCTTCTCCCCCTCTCTTTCTCCATCCATCCTTGTCCCTCCTTCAACCCCCATTCCCTCCCTCCTTTCATCCGCTCACTTTCACCCTTTCTCCCATCTCTCTCCCTCTCATTATTCGCATTTTCCTCGTCTCCTCTCCTTCCCTCTCTCTCCATCACTTTCTCCCCATCAATCTTTATCTCCCTCTCTCATTTCCTCTCTCTTTCCCTCTGCCAAGTGCTGGAAAGAGAGGAAATGAGGGCGTGCGAGTGATGGAATGCGAGGGAAGAAAGAGGAATGGGGGGAAGGTGATAGCGATTTTCACTTTTTTCACTGCCTGCTGCACCTGCATGCCTACTTTCAATGGCTGGTGTACCATGACACCAAGGTTTCGCTGCATCTCCCCTTTTCCTAATCGGCCACCATTTAGATATTAACCTCATCATAGCATATAGGAAGAGAGGGAGAGAACAAGAGAAGGGTTGCGAGGGAGAGTGCATGTGAAGGATGTGCGAGGGAGAGAGGGTGGGTGAACCGGGGGAGAGAGGGAATAGGGGGAAAGATGGAAACAGGGAGGAGAGAGGGAGGCAATACCGGAGAGATTGAAAGGGAGTGGGACGGAGAGAGAATAGGAACACACGAGGAGAAAGTGACGGAAAGAGGGACGAGGAGTTGGCAAGGGACGGAGAGAGAGGGGGAGAGAGGACGAGAGCGAATTAGACAAGGGGTAACAGAGAGAATGACTGAAGTTGGGCAGAGTCGGTAATGGAGAGTAGGAGGGTGAGGGAGGGAGAAAGCAAAAAGGAAGCTGATGGAAGGAGGGTGATGGCGAGAGTGAGACAGGGAACGAGAGAGGGAGAGAGAGAGTGAGATGGGAGAAAGGGAGAGAGAGATGGAGACGGGGTTAAGGCAGGGAGAGAAGGAGGGAAGAATAAAGAGAGGGACTATGGGAGGCCGAAAAGGGGCATGCGATGCGAGGTGTTCTGCCAGTCTGCCCCTGTCATAATATCATATATGGTGAGGGGGATTGAGAAGAAGGGGGGCGGGAGAGTGAAAGAGAGACGGGAGAGAGTGAAGGAGAGAGAGGATGAAAGAGAAATAGAAGGAAGGAGAGAGGGAACCCCCTCTAGCCATCATTATGCCCCTCTCTCCACCCCTCTCTCACTCTCCCTTACCCCATCTTTCGTTCCTTCTCTTCCTCACTTCTTCTCTCCTCTTTTTCTTTCTCCATCCATCCCCGTCTCTCCTTCACATCTCTCTCCCTCCCTTCCCTCTCTCTCACCTTCTCTTCCATGTCGTTCACGCTCTCGTTGCTCGCATTTCTCTCGCCCCCTATCCTTCTCTCTCCAGCAGTTTCTCCCCACCCATCACTCTCTCCGTCTCACATTTCCTCTCTTTCCCTCTCCCTCCAAGTGTGGGGAAGGAGAGCGGATGAGTGAGGGAGGAGGGGGAGAGGAATAGAGGGAAGGAGAGATGTGGTAAGGGAGGGAGCGAGAGTGGATGGAGGTGAAATGGGGTGAGGAATTAAGACGGGGTAAGGGATAGTAGGAGGGAGAGGGAAGGAGAGAGCCTGAGGGAAGGAGAGATGGAAGGAGAGTGCATGAGAGCTAGAAGGGGAGAGAGGGCGATTGAGAGAGGGAGCGAGGGTGAGAGGGGATGAAGGAGTGAGAGGGAGGGAAGGAGTAAGTGGGGAGGGATAGAAGAAAGGGGGTTTTGAGTTTATCTACCCTACCTAATATCATATAGCGAGAGAGGGAGAGAGGGAGAGAGGGAGAGAAGGAGAGGGAGATGGGGGTTAGAGGTAGCAAAGGAGAAAGGAATGGAGAGAGATAAGGTAAGAGAGAAGTGGAGAGGGCGTGGGGAGAAACTGATGGACGGAGGGAGAAGATGTGTCGAGGGGGAGAGAGGAAGAGAAGGAAAGAGAGATGTGGTGGGAGAATGGGAGAGGTGGTTAAGGGGAGAGGGAGGTATGAAGTGAGAGTGGGGCTAATTGAGGGAGGGTGAGAGATGAAAGAGAAGAGAGAGGAAAGGATTGAGAGAGGGGGAGAGGGAGATTGGGGAGTACGTGATGGAGAGAGAGGGAAGGAGAGAGGGCGAGTGAGGGAAAGAGGTGAAGAGAGGAAGAGGGAGACCAACTGGGGACCAATATTCTGCCAGCCACTATTGCTAGTGTACGTGTAGAATTAAACAAAATAGAGGGGGGGCATTTTCGAAGTATAAGGTTGTTGTAAAGGGGGAAGTGAGTACAAGAAAAGTTACAACAGACTCCTGAATTATTGGCAGGAAAGTTGGAGAAGGGATAAGAGGGTAAAGCCAGAGACAATAGTGAATGTTGGAAGATGGGAGGTGAATACCGATATCAAAGTGTGGCATGTGAATACGCGAAGTATAAGAAATAAATTGGATGAGCTTGAGGCTCAGTTAGAAATTGGTAACTATGATGTTGTGGGAATTAGAGAACCATGGCTGCAAAAGGACCAGGGCTGGGAACTAAATATTCAAAAGTGTACCGCCAATCGAAAAGACAGGGTGGTGGGCAGGGGGATGGGGCACCTCTGTTGGTGAGGAATTAAATTCAGTCCCTTGCGAGGGGTGACATAACATCAGGAGATGTAGAGTCAGTATGGACAGAATGGAACCATTGTAAAGGTAAGAAAATCCCGAAGGGGGTTAGCTACAGGCCCCCAAACAGTAACCTGGATATAGGGTGGAAGTTGAATCAAGAGTTACAATTGGCATGTCGCAAAGGTAATGCTACGGTTATTATGGTAGATTTCAACATGCAGGTAGACTGGAAAAATTAGGATGTAACTGGACCCCAAAAAAGGGAATTTGTGGAGTGCCACTGTGTTGGATTCTTAGAGCAGCTTGTACTGGAGACTAGCATGGAGAAGGCAGTTCCGGATTTCGTGTTGTGCAACAAAGGCGATGTGATAAGGGAATTCGAGGTAAAGGAGCCATTTGGTAGTGAACATAATATGGTGAGGTTTAATCTACAATGTGAGGGAGAAGGGTAAATCGAAGGCATCGGTTGAGCAAATGGGATTATGGGAAGAGTTGGCCAAAGTTGACTGGAAAGATATCGTGGCAGGGATGACAGTGGAACAACAACGACAGGTATTTCTGGGAACAATACGGAAGGTGAAGGATCGGTTCATTCCAAAGAGGAAGAAAGATTTCAATGGGAGTAAGGGTCGACCGTGGCTGACAAGGGAAGTCACGGTGAGTATAAAAATAAATGAGAAGAAATATAACATAGCAAAGATGAGCGAGAAGCCATAGGATTGGATAACGTTTAAGGAGCAACAGAAGATAACTAAAAAGGCACTGCGGGGAGAAAAGGTCAGGTACGAACATAAGTTAACCAAGAACATAAACGAGGATAGTAAATGCTTCTTTAGGTATGAGTGGAGGAAAAAAGCTACATACGTCCACATTTGGAACCAATGCTGAAAAGGGTGAATTTAATATGGGGAAAAATGAAATGGCAGATGCGTTGATCATGTGCTTTGGATCCGTCTTCACTAAAGATGACACAAACAATCGTCCTGATATACTAGCCAGATAATCTAGGGTGGCGGAAGAACTGAAGGAGATTCACAATAGGCAGGAAATAGTGTTGGGTGGACTGGTGGGACCGAAGGTGGATAAATTATTAGGGCCTGATGGTCTGCATCCCATGGAAGTTGCTTTAGAAATCGTGGACATTTTGGTGATCATTTTCCAATGTTCTATAGATTGAGGATCAGTTCTTGTGGATTGGAGGGTAGCTAATGTTATCCCACTCATTAAGATGGATGGCTGAGAGAAAACAGGGAAGAATAGACCAGTTAGCCTGACATCGGTGGTGGGGAAGATGCTGTAGTCAATAATAAAATAAGAAATAGCGGAACATTTGGATTAAATAGCAGGATTGGTCCGTGTCACCATAGATATACGAACGGGAAGTCACGCTTGACTAAACCTCTGAATATTTTTTGAACATGTAGCCAATGTAGTAGACAGGATAGAGAGCCAATGGATGTAACCTGGACTTCCAGATAGCTTTTTGATAAGGTCCCCATGGGCGATTAGTGGGCAAAATGGGAGCACATGGTATTGGGGGTAGTGTGTTGACATGGATAGAACATTGGTTGGCAGACAGGAAACAAAATGTCCCTTTCAGATTGGCAGGCAGTGACTAGAGTGGTACCGCAAGCCGCGGTGCTGGGACTGCAGCTGTTTACAATATATATTAATGATTTGTATGAAGGGATTAAAACTAACATCAGCAATTTTGCAGATGACACAAAGCTGGGTTGCCGTGTGTACTGTGAGGAGGATACTATGAGTGTGCTGGGTGATTTGGACAGGTTGGGTGAGTGGGCAGATGCATGACTGATTCATAATAAATGTGAGGTTATCCACTATTGCTGCAAAGACAGAAAAGCAAATCATTATCTAAATGGTGCTTGAGGCAGTGAAGAAAGGAGTGGCATGTGGTAATAGGAGGAGTTGAACAATAAATCAGGGAAGGTAGTGCATCCGCGAATAACAAGGGAAATCAGGGATAGTATCAAAACTAAAGATGAAGCATACAAATTAGCCAGATAAAGCAGCCTGCCAGAGGACTGGGGAAATTCAGAGTCCAGCAGAGGAGGACAAAGGGCTTAATTTGGAAAGGGGAAATAGATTATGAAAGAAAACTGGCAGGGAACATAAAAACTGACTGCAAATTTTTTATAGATATGTGAAGAGAAAAAGTATAGTTAAGACAAATGTAGGCCCCTTGCAGTCATAACTGGTGAATTGATCATGGGGAACAAGGACATGGCAGACCAATTGAATAACTACTTTGGTTCTGTCTTCACTAAGGAAGACATAAATAATCTGCCAGAAATAGCGGGGGACCAGGAGCCAAATGAGATGGAGGAACTGAGTGAAATCCAGGTTAGCCGGGAAGTGGTGTTAGGTACATTGAATGGATTAAAGGCCGATAAATCCTCAGGGCCAGATATGCTGCATCCCAGAGTACTTAAGGAAGTAGCCCCAGAAATAGTGGATGCATTAGTGATAATTTTTCAAAACTCTTTAGATTCTGGGGTAGTTCATGAGTATTGGAAGGTAGCTAGTGTAACCCCACTTTTTAAAGATGGAGGGAGAGAGAAAACGGGGAAGAACAGACCAGTTAGTCTAACATCGGTAGTGGGGAAAATGCTAGTTATTAAAGATGGGACAGCAGCACATTTGGAAAGTGGTGAAATCATTGGACAAATTTAGCACGGATTTATGAAAGGTAAATCATTTCGGAAGAATCTTATATAATTTTTCGAGGATTAGTGTGGATAATGGAGAACCAGTGGATGTGTTATATCTGGACTTTCCGGAGGCTTTCGACAAGGTCCCACATACGAGATTAGTATACAAACTTAAAGCACACGGTATTGGGGGTTCAGTATTGATGTGGATAGAGAACTGGGTGGCAGACAGGAAGCAAAGAGTAGGAATGAACGGGTCCTTTTCATAATGGCAGGTAGTGACTGGTAGGGTACCACAAGGCTCAGTGCTGGGACCCCAGCTATTTACAATATATATTAATGATCTGGATAAGGGAATTTAATGCAACATCTTCAAATTTTCGGATCACACGGAGCTGGGGGGCAGTGTTAGCTGTGAGGAGGATGCTAGGAGGTTGCAAGGTGACTTGGATAGGTTGTGGGAGTGGGCAAATGCATGGCAGATGCAATATAATGTGGATAAATGTGAGATTATCCACTGGTGGCAAAAACAGGAAAGTAGACTATGATCTGAATGGTGGCCGATTAGGAAAAGGGGAGATGCAACGGGACATGGGTGTCATGGTACACCAATCATTGAAAACAGACATGCAGGTCCAGCAGGCAGTGAAGAAAGCGAATGGTATGTTAGCATTCATAGCAAAATGATTTGAGTAGAAGAGCGGGGAGATTCTACTGCAGTTGTACCGGGTCTTGGTGAGGCCACACCTGGAGTATTGCGTACAGTTTTGGTTTCCCAATCTGTGGATAGACATTCTTGCCATAGAGGGACTACAGAGAAGGTTCACCCGACTGACTGGGATGGCAGGACTTTCATATGAAGAAAGACTAGATAGACTCGGCTTGTACACGATAGAATTTAGAAGATTGAGGGGGGATCTTATGGAGACTTACAAAATTCTTAAGGGGTTGGACAGGCTAGATGCAGGAAGATTGTTCCCGATGTTGGGGAATCCAGAACAAGGTGTCACAGTTTAAGGAGAAGGGGGAAACCAATTAGGACCGAGATGAGAAAATCATTTTTCACAAAGAGTGGTGAATCTGTGGAATTCTCTTCCACAGAAGCTAGTTGAGGCCATTTCATTGGCTATATTTACAAGGGATTTAGATGTGGCCCTTGTAGCTAAAGGGACCAGGGGGTATGAAGAGAAGACAGGTACAGGATACTGAGCTGGATGATCAGCCATGATCATATTGAATGGCGGTGCAGGCTCGAAGGGCCGAATGGCCTACTCCTGCACCTATTTTTCTATGTTTCTATGTTTCTATGTATATTAGCAAATCTGTCCTTCTGCAGTTGCATAGGGCCTCAGTGAGACCACACCTGGAGTAATGTGTGCAGTTTTCATCTCCAACCTTGATGAAGGGCATTCTTGCAATGCAGGGAGTGCTGGGTAGGTTCATGATGTTAATGCACGGGACGCATGGACAGTCATATGTTGATAGAGTTAAGCGGCAGGACTTGTTACCTCTGGAATTTATAAGGATGAGAGGGAATCTTATTGGAACATGTAAGATTATTAAGGGTTTGGACACGCTAGAGTTGTGAGGGTGCGAAATTCTGTGCCTCAGAAGGCGGTGAGAGAGAGATAGACAGATAGTGGAGTTAAGGAATACGCAGAGAAGGCAGGAACGGGGTACTGATCGTGGATGATCAGCCATGATCACATTGAATGGCGGTGCTAGATGGAAGGGCCGAATTGCCTACTCCATTGTCTACTGTCCTTCAAATCATATTGCCAAATTTACCTTCGCAGAGGCATACCGAAATTAAAACATTAAAATAGAGCGAGGGAGAAGAAGAGAGAGGGGGAGGAAACCAGGTGGCGGACATTGGAGTGGGGAAAGGTATAAAGAGAATGAGCAGGGGAGACATTGCGAGAGTGAGAAAATAAATGTGAGAGGGGAGGATATACAGGGGTGAGGGGAGAAAGAGTGAGTGGGAGATGGGGGGTAATAATTGAGGTAGAGAAAGTAGGAGGAAGAGGTAGAGACGGAGGAGAAATAGAGGATGATGAGAGAAGGAGGGTGAGAGGGGAAGAGAAAGGGAGAGGGGGGGGGGGGGGGGCAGAGTGGGGAGAGAGGGGAGATTGAAAGAGTCCCAGGGTCCCACGATGTGCAAAAAGGACATTCGGCCCAACCTGCCACAGCTACAATCATGCCCCATCTACACGCGTCGCACCTGCTTGCCTTTGACCCAAATATTCTCTAAACCTGTCCCAGACAAACACCTTTGTAAATGTTTCTTAACTGTTGAAATTGAGAAGGCTGGGGTCAGGGACAGCGTGAGGACAGGAATGGAGCAGATGGTGCTGTTTGCTGGATAAACTCTGAGGGTGAACATGTTAGTGATTTCTTGTGAAATATCCAAACATTGTGTTGGCAGAAATCCACCAGATAAGAGTTATAGTTTTCTCAGCAAAATCATTCATGCTGCCTGATCAATCTGCAACTGGCCCTTCAACCCATCGAGTCATTGCCGACCATCCATTCACCCATTTACTCCAGTTGAGCTGAGAGATACAACGCAGAAACGCCGAGTCCATGGTCCAACCCGCGTCTTTGGCGCAGATGCACACACTCCCCCTTCTCTCCCTCCCACTCTCCATTTCACCCTCCATCCACCTTCTCTCCATATCGCTCCCTTCAGTTCTCTCTAACGCTCTCTTCTTCTCCCCCCCCCTTTCTCCATCCCTCCCTCCCTCCCTTCATCCCCTCACTCTCAACCTCTCTCGTTCCCTCTCCCTCCAAGTGCTGGAGAGAGAGGACGGAGTGACGGAGAGAGAGGGAAGGAGAGCGGGCGAGTGATGGAGAGAGAGGAGGGCAAGAGGAATAGAGGGAAGGAGATAGTGGATAAGGGAGGGAAGGCGAATGGGTGTGGGTGGTAGGGGATAGGGATGGAGAGAGGGGGTAAGGGACAGTAGGAGAGTGAGGAAATGGACAGAACGCGAGGGAAGGAGAGATGGAATCAGAGAATGAGAGAGCGAAAAGGGGAGGGAGGGAGACAGAGAGGAGGAGGGAGGGAGGGAGAGAGGGGATGAAGGATTGAGGGGGAAGGAAGGAGAAAGTGTGTGAGGAAGAGAAGATAGGGAGTTTGAGAAGATAGCAGATATTTTATGACAGTCTATCCTATCTACCCATCATTATATCATATAAGGAGAGAGCAGAGAGAGAGAGAGAGAGAGAGAGAGACGAAGAGAGAGACGGAGAGAGAGAGAGTGAGAGAGAGGAGAGCGAGAGAGAGAGAGAGAGAGAGAGAGTGAGAGAGAGAGAGAGAGAGAGAGAGAGAGAGAAGAGAGAGAGAGAGAGAGAGAGAGAGAGAGAGAGAGAGAGAGAGAGAGAGAGAGAGAGAGAGAGAGAGAAAGAGAGAGGAAAGAAAGAAAGAGGGGGCGGGAGAGAAAAGGTGGGAGGGATGGAGGAAGACATGGAAGGAGAGATGGGAGGGAGGGAAGGAGGGTGACAGGGGAGAAAGGGAGGGAAGGAGAGAGGAAGAGAGGTAAGGGAAAATAAAATGGGAGAGGCGGTGGGAGAAACTGATGGACGAAGAAGAAGTGGCGAGGGAGAGAGAGGGGGAGGGAGGAAGAAAAGGAAGGAGAGATGTGGTAAGTGAGTGGGAGACTGGTGGAGAGAGGGACGTAGTGCTGGAAAGATGGGCTAATAAAGAGTAGAAGGGAAAGGTAGAGAGCGAGCGGGATGCAATGAAGGGGAGAGAGCGAGAGGGGAGAGAGTATAGGAGAGAAGGAGAGAGGGAGAGAGAGATGGGAGTGGGGGAGAGATAGAGGGAGGGAGGGCGGGGTTGAGGGAGGGAGAATTGGAGGAAAGGAGAAAGAGAGGGAGTGAGAGGCGAAATCTTGCGTGAGTCAGCTGTTGACTGTTTACCCTATTCACCACTCTCAATAAATCATAAATGGTAGATACAGAGACAGACAGAGATAGAGGGAGGGGAGAGGGAGGGAGGGAGTGAGGAACTGAGATAGGGGACAGAGGGGAGGAGAGACATAGGGGGAGCGGGACAAAGGCATTGAAGGTAAAAATGGAGAGGGAATGAATTAGAGGAGAGAGGGAGAGTAGAGGGACCGTGATGGGGAATGGAGGAAGGGGAAGGGCAAGTGAGGTACAGAGAGGGCGGAGAGTGGAAGATAAAGAAGTAGAGTGGGATTAAAGGTGGTCGTAGATGGGTGAAGGTGTGAGAGATTTAAGGGCAAGGGAGAGTAGGAGGGAGATGGAAGGAACGATGGAACGAGACGGAGGGCAGAAGAGAGCGAGAGTGGGAGAGAGCGAGAGAGGGAAGGAGAGAGGGAGAGATATATGGGAGAGAGAGAGAGAGAGAGAGTGAGCAAGGGGAGGGAGAGAGAGGGTGAAGGAGGGAGAGGGAGGGAAAGAGAAAAGTGTCAGAGAAAAAAAGAGATAATTGTTCTGGTTTTATTTTTTTTTTCTGCCTGTCTAACCTACCTATCCCTCATCATAGCACATAGGGAGAGAGGGGGAGACCGAGAGAAGGGTTGCGAGGGAGAGAGCAGGTGAAGGATGTGCGAGGAAGAAAGCGTGGGTGGATATGGGGAGAGGAAAGGAGAGAGGGAATAGAGGGAAGGAGGGAAACGGGGGGGAGATGGAGGGAAGGGCAGAGAGATGGAAAGAGAGTGGGACGGTGAGCGAATAGGAAAACGTAGGGAGAAAGTGATGGGGAGAGGGAAGGAGAGGTGGCAAGGGAAGGTGATAGAGGGGAGAGAGGAAGTGATGGAATGAGCGAGGGGATAACGGAGAGAGGGAGTGGTTGGAGAGAGAGGTTAATGGAGAGTAGGAGGGAGAGGGAGGGAGAGGACAAGAAGGAAGTAGATGGAAGGAATGTGAGCGAGATGGGTGGAGAGTTAGACAGGGAACGAGAGAGGGAGAGAGAGAGCGAGATGGGAGAGCGGCAGAGAGAGGAAAGGATGGAGAGGGGGTTAAGGGAGGGAGAGAGTTAGGGAATAATAATGAGAGGGATTGCGAGAGGATGAAATGGGGCCTGCGATTATAGAGGAGAAGTGTTCTGACAGTCTGTCCTATTACCCCTGCCATAATATCATATAGGGTGAGAGGAATTGAGAGGAAGGGGTAGAACTATAGAGGGGAGAGAGTGAAGGAGAGAAAGGGGGAAAGAGGAATAGAGGGAAGGAGAGAGGGAAGCCCTTCTCTCCATCACTGTCGATCTCCCCACCCCTCTCCCACTCTCGCTTACCCCTTCCGTCTCTTTCTCTCTTCTCTCCGTCCTTCGCTTTCTCCATCCATCCCTGTCCCTCCTTCACCCCTCACTCCCTCCCTCCCCTCTCTCTCACCCTCTCTCCCATCGCTCTCCCTCTCTGATTACTCGCATTTGTCTCGTCCCCTCTCCTTCCCTCTCTCCAGTCCTTCCTCCCCACCCATCACTCTCTCCCTCTCAATTCCTATCTTTCTCTCTCCCTCCAAGTGATGGAGCAAAAGGGACGCAGAGTGGGCGAGTGACGGGACGAGAGGCGGGAAAGATGAATAGTGGGAAGGAGAGTGGTGGTAAGGGAGGGATGGAGAGTGGATGAGGGCGAGACGGGCTTGGAATGGAGAGGAGGTAAGGGACAGTAGGTGGGAGAGGGAAGGGGATAGCCTGTGGGAAGGTGAGATGGAAGGAGGGAGCGAGAGAGCTAGAGGGGAGAGAGGGGATATGGGAGTGAGATGGAAGGAAGGAAAAAGTGGGGGAGGGAGAGAAGAAAGGGAGTTTTGTGAAGATAGCAGAAATGTTCTGACTGCATAACCTATCTACCTCGCATAATATCATCTAGGGATAGAGAGAGGGAGAGAGGGAGTGCGAGGGAGAGGGTGGCAATGGGAGAAAAGGTGTGCAGTATGGAGGGAGAGAGGGAAGGAGAGTTGGGAGAGAGGGTAGGAAGGAGATAAGTGGTGAGAGGAAGGGAAGGAGAGAGGAAAGGAGAGAGATAAGGGAAGAGAGAAGGGGAAAGGGCGTGTGGGGAAAGTGATGGACGGATGGAAGAAGAGATGTCCAGGGAGAGAGAGAAGGAGAGGGGAAGAGAAGGAAAGAGAGATGGGGTGGGAGAGAGGGAGAGCGGATGAAGTGGAGAGGGAGGTCGGAATGGAAAGTATTTTCTGGAATTTTTTGAGGATGTAACCAGGATAATGGACAAAGGACTGCCAGTGGATGTCGTGTAACAATACTTTCAGAAGGCACTTGATAAGGTCTTACATAGGAAAATAGTGGGGAGAATTAGAGCACATGGTTTGGGGTTGAGTGCTGACATGGATTGAAAATCGGTTGGCAGACAGGGAACAAAGGATAGGAATTAACGGATTCCTTTCAGAATGGCAGGCAGTGAGTAGTGGGATACATCAAGGCCCGGGATTGCAATTGCAGCGATTTACAATATATATTAATGTTTTGGAAGAAATTATGAAAATAAACATAAGCACATTTGTAGATGACTGAAAGCTGTGTGGCAGTGTGAACTATGAGGATGCAGGGTGGCTTGGACAGGTTGATTGAGAGGGCTGATGCATGGCAGATGTAGTTTAAAGTGAGTACATGTGAGGTTATCCACTTTCGTGGCAAAACAGGAAGGTGTCAAGTTGGGAAAAGGGGTACTATAATAGAATCTGGGGGGTCCTTGTTCATCATCATTGTAAGCATGTGGGTCCAGCAGGCAGTGATGAAAGCGAATGTTATGTTGGCCTTCATAATAAGAGGAGTTTTGGAACAAACAGATTCTGCTGCAGATGCAGAGGGGTCTAGTGAGACCACACCTGGAGTACTGTGTGCAATTTTGGACTCCAAATTTGAGGAAGGGCATTCTTGGTATTGAGGGAGTGCAGCGTAGGTTCTCGACGTTAATTTCCGGGTTGGCGGGATTTGCATATATTTGTAGATTGGAGCGGCTGGGTTTGTATACTCTGGAATTTAGAAGAATAACAGGGGATCCTATTGAAACATATAATATTAGTAAAGGTTTGGACACGCTAGAGGCAAGGAAGTCCACAATCAGGGGGCCATAGTTAAAGGATAAGTGGTAAGCCATTTAGAAATGAGGTGAAGAAACACTTTTTCACAACGCCAGGTGTGAGGAATGTTCTGCCTCAGAGGGCGGTGAGACATAATTAGATAGATCTTTTAGTGAAGCGGAGTTAAGGGATATGGTGAGAAGGCAGGAACAGGGTACTGATTGTGGATGATCAGCCATGATCACATTGAATGCCGGTGCTGTCACGAAGGGCCAAATGGCCTACTCCTACACCTATTGTCTACTGTCTATTGATCTTCCAAATTTATTGCCAAATTAACCTTCGCTGAGGTACACGGCCATTAACACATTAAAATAGGGCGAGGGAGAAGAAGAGAGTGGAGGAAAGCGGGAGAATGATAGAAATGCGAGAGGGGGAGAGATAAAGGAGAGCGAGGGGGGAGAGGGGGAGATGGAGACAATGAGAGAGATGTGGAGAGAAGTAGGAGGGAGAGGGAGGGAAGGAGGAGAGAGAAAGTCTGATGGCAGAAGTAGAGCGAGAGGGGGACAGAAAGGGAGAGAGAGGGGGCAGAGTGTGAAGAGAGTGGGGAGAGTGTGGGTGCATCCCAGGTTACTTAAACAAGTAGCTCTAGAATTCTTGGACGCATTGGTGATCATTTTCCAATCTTCTATACATTCAGGATTAGTATCTGTGGATTGGAAGGAAGCTAATGTTAAGAAAGGTGGTTGACAAAAAACAGGAAATTATAGTCTAGTTACCCTGACATCGGTGGTGGGGAAGATGCTGGAGTCAATAATAGAAGATGAAATACCGGCACATTTGGATAGCAGTAGCAGGATCGGTCAGAGTCAGCATGTATTTACGAAGCGGAAATCATTTTTGAGGATGTAACCATGATAATGGAGAAGGGAGAGCCAGTGGATGTAGTGTACCTGGACTTTCTGAAAGCATTTGGTAAGGTCCCCATAGGAGATTAGTGGGCAAAATGAGAGCACATGGTATTGGGGTAGCGTGCTGACATGGATAGAAAATTGGTCGGTAGACAGGAAACAAAGGGTAGGAATTAATGATTCCTTTTCAGAATGGCAGCTAGTAACTAGTGGGATACCACAAGGCTCTGTTGGAACCGCAGCTATTTACTATCTATATATTAATGATTTGGAAGAAATTATTAAAAGTAACATTGGCAAATTTGCAGATGACACAAAGCTAGGTGGCAGTGTAAACTGTGAGGAGGATGCTATGCGAGTGCAGGGTGATTGTACAGTTTGGGTGAGTGGGCAGATGCATGGCAGATGCAGTTTAAAGGTGAAAATGTGAGTTATTATATCCACTTTCGTTGTAAAACAGGAAGGCAGATTATTATTCTAAATGGTGCAAAGTTGGGAAATGGGGACGTCCCTGGGATATGGTAGGGTCCTTGTTGTATCCAGTCACCAGAAAGTGAAATGCGGGTACAGCAGGCTGTGATGAAAAGAATGGCATGTTGCCCTTCATAACAAAGGAGTTGAGCATAGTGGGCAAATAGGTCCCTCCTGCAGATGTGCAGGGCTCTTTAGGGAGACCACACATGGAGTAATTGTGTGCAGTTTTGGTCTCCAAAACTTCAGGAAGGGGACATTCTTGCTATAAAGACACACACACACAGGTCATGATGTTAATTCACAAGATTGAGAACTAATATATCAAGAGAGACTTTGGCGGCTGGATTTTATACTCTGGAACCTAGGAGGACGAGAGGGAAATCTATTGAAACATGTAAGATTATTAAAGGGTTTGGACACGCTAAGACCTCGCGGCAGCAAACTTGTCCCACAATGTTGGGGGAGACAAGAGCTGAGGGGCCATAGTTCCAAAATAAGTGTAAACCATTTAAAAGGAGAATGAAGAAATACTTTTGTCACACAGACCATTTGTGAGGTGTGGAATCTCTGCCTCAGAGGTCGGTGAGAAAGAGTAGATAGATATTTTAGGGTAGCGCCCGTTAAGGAATATCGGTGAGGAAGGGCAGAAACGGGTACTGATTGTTGAAAATCACCATGATCAAATTGAATTGTGGTGCTAGCGGAGGCTCCGAATAGCTAAACTCCTGCATCCCATTGTCTATTGTCCAATTGTCAATGTCATCCAAAATGTTTTTGCCAAATTGATCTTCGCAAGAGGAATACCGAAATTAAAAATTTAAAAGGGGGAGAGCGAGGGACACGAAGAGAGATGGGAGGAAAGCGGACGGTGTTGATGGGGGTAGAGAGAATTTGGTAGATGAGAGAAGAAAGAGCGAGGGGGGAAAGATAAAGGGAGTGAGGGGGAGTGAGGTGGGAGAGAGTGGGAGAGTGGGTAAATAACGAGACAAGGAAAGTATTGGAGGGTGAGGGAGGAGAAGGAAGAATTGAGAAAAGGGGGTGGGGTGATGAGAGGAGAGTGAGAGGGGGAGAGAAAGGGGGAGAGAGGTGGCAGAGTGGGGAGAGAGTGGGGAGAGTGGAAGAGTGAGGGGGCAGAAATAGAGGGGAAGCAGTCCCAGTCACAAGGCGTGCAAACAGGCCATTCGACCCAACCTTCCCACAGCGACCAACATGCCGCATCTTCGCGAATCCCACCAGCCGACCATTGACCCAAAAGCCTTCTAAAGCTGTCCTAGCCAAGCACCTGTGTAAATGTTTCGTAACGGTTGAAATCAAGACGGGATGAGGTCAGGGACAGCGTGAGGACAGGAACGGAGCAGATGATGCTGTTTGTTGGATAAACTCTGAGGGTGAACATGTTAGTGGTTTCTTGTGAAATATCCAAACATTGTGTTGGCACAAACAACCACCAGATAAGAGTTATAGTCAGCTCAGCAAAATTATTCATGCTGTCTGATCAACCTACAGCTGGTCGTGTAGCCGACCGAGTCATTGCCGACCATCGATCACCCATTCATTCCAGTTTAGCTGAGAGAAACAGCGAGGAAACATGTCCTTCCGCCACCGAATCCATGGTCGAATCTGTCTTTGAACCTGATGCACCCTCTCCACATTCTCTCCATCCCACTCTCCATTTCACCTTCCCTGCCTCCACCTTTTCTCCATATCGCTCCCTTCAGCTTCTCCCTATCGCTCTCACCTCTTCTCCCTCCCTCCCTTCCCTCACTCTCACCCGGGAGAGAACGAGAGGGGGAGAGACGGAGACAGAGACGGGGAAGCAGGGAGCGAGGGGATGAAGGAGTGACAGGGATGGAAGGAGAAAGTGGGAGAGAGAGAGAGAAGAAAGGGAGTTTGAGAAGATAGCAATCTTATGTGTGTTTAACCTATCCCTCGTAATATCATATCGGGAGAGATGAAGAGAGAGAGAGATGGGGAGAAGGCGACAGAGATGAGAGGGAGAGAGAGGGAGAGATGAGAGAGATTGAGAGGAGAGAGATGAAGAGAAGAGCTGAGAGAAGAGAGAGGAGAGAGAGGAGAGACGAGTGAACGGGAGAGATGATGAGAGGAGATGAGAAGGAGAGAGGAGATGAGGGAGGGTGAGATGTGTGAGGGTTGGAGCAGGACGTACGCGCACTGTCGTGTTAGGGACCGTTTGATAGAGAGACAGTAGGGACGAGGTAGTATGAGTTTCACCGGAGAGTTGAGTTTGAATTCTCGATGTTCATGAGATTGTATGCTGGAGGATGTGAGCGTAGTCGAGAGTGGTTCAGGTATAATAGGATGATTTCTACGGCTGAGTAATCTGTTTTTCGCTCAGGTAGTCGATAGC
>JAVHYY010000219.1:0-69965 GCA_035221665.1 Okamejei kenojei | reverse complement strand
AGCCGTAACTGCCGCTTCTCACCTCACCTGAATTTGACGGGGACTACCAGGAAGATCAACAAGGGCGAGGGTGGGATAAAAGACAGCTCATAGTTACAGTAGCTGTGGCTCCGTTGACTTAAGCTGAACCTAGACTGAAAACTGAATCCCAAATAGAAGATCACTTATACAACGCGATCTCATCACTGTCTAGCGTTTTTCGCAAGACAGATCCATTTTGTACAACACCGCACTCCTGTCCTCGAATACACTCGTGACATTCACTTCACTCCTAATATTCCCGATTACAAAAACACCCATCTAACACATACCCACGTAATTTACTCAATACACAATGGTTTTCTCCCTCTTGGAGCTGCAGCTTTCTTGTCGGACGGGACGGATGCTCTCACTGACACTCAAATATCATCAACAGAATCGTATTTTATAACTGAAATTCTCCGGGACACAACGACTCCGTGCGGACTGACATTAATTACACTCACATGAACAAACACCTACTGTTAACGCTCTTGTCTCCGGAACAACGCGCCTCGCGGAAGGGTAGCAGTCATCATGGGTATTTAGATATTTTGGAGGGGGATCTTAAGAAACTTACAAAATTCTTAAGGTGACAGGCTAATGCAGAAGATTGTCATTCCCGATGTCTTGGGAGGTCCAGAAAGAAGGGTCATAGTTTGAGGATAAGGGAATTCCTTAAGGCCCGAGATGAGGAAAACATTTGTCACTACAGCGAGGGGTAATCTGTGGAAATTCTCTGCCACAGAAGTATTGAGTCCAGTCATTGGCCATATTTAAATCCCAAACCATCTCTCCGCATTCACCAATCCTTTTGATCAGTCGCCTGAAATTGGATGTTCAGATCGAGACTGTCCTTTATGGATAGGTTAGATCTCTTCATAGGATTTGGTCTCCATACAATAAATATTACAGGGTCATAATGGATCGGCGCGGGGACCTTGACTGAGGCCTGAAATAATCTGAAAGGATGAAGAAATACATATAATAAATCATGAAATATCTCCAAGAATGGATTTAGTTTAGTAAATATTTTAATCTCCACCAAACTTTTCACATTTCTTTTCTATTTTCTACTTTCTATCTCTATCCTTTCTATCTTTAAGTAGGGAAAAAAAGTATAGAAACATATTACATATATTCTTAATATTAGTATGAATACACCTATTATAGTTGTCTATGAAAATATCATAGATGTCTTAAATTTGTAATTATATAAAATTGTGCATTTTCACTATATAATAATTTCGAAATAAATAAGTTAATAATAATACATAAAACACTCTTAATTATTATGAAAATATCATGAAATATCATAGAAGTTTTTGGTTAAGGATTGGGTATTATGTAGTTATATTAGGGGGGATTTGTATTTGGTAATAAAGAAGAATATGTGTGGTATGAGAAGTGTGAGTATATTGCTTATTTTAGGAATATACTACATACACTCCCAATTATACAAAATAAATAACCAGGAAATGTATAATGGATAACATTACAATTAACACAAACAGTATCAATTGATAATCAATATTATATAATGTTGTATATTATATAATTTTCAATGCCGTATAAGAGTGTACTCTGTATATATTGTTTCTATAATAAAAAAAAATAAAAAAAAAAAAAAAAAAAAAAAGAAATTGGATTGTTCAGATTACTCGTTTCCATGGACGAGAGCATTTCGGGAATCTTGATTCATTTAATCTGACATCTTGATATGGAGGACAGACTTCAGAAAATTAAACGAACGGACAGACCCCGTTCATTATATTGTATTAATGGATTTGGGGCCCAGCCAACCATTCAGTAATAAAGGCATCAATCAGTTCGCTTTTAAAATATTGTCCTCTCTCCCTAAACCTATGTCCTGTTGAAGATTATATTCCGATTATGGATATAAAAGTCGATCTCTGCTCTCCGTCCCTCGTATCCTGATACATTTCTTTCAGGTGACTTCTCAACGTCCATGGCTGTAGGAAGAGGTTTGCCTTTTCTTCATTCAATTGTAGTTTCCTTGTTGTCACGTACTCCAATCTCAAGAGTCAAGAGTGTTTTATAGAAACATAGAAACATAGAAAATAGGTGCAGGAGTAGGCCATTCGGCCCTTCGAGCCTGCACCGCCATTCAATATGATCATGGCTGATCATCCAACTCAGTATCCCGTACCTGCCTTCTCTCCATACCCACGCAAGATCCTTTAGCCGCCCACAAGGGGCCACATCTAACTCCCTCTTAAATATAGCCAATGAACTGGCCTCAACTACATTCTGTGGCAGAGAATTCCACACACTCGCCACGCTCTGTGTGAAAAATGATCTCCTCAATCTCGGTCCTAAAACTTTTACTTTCCCCTTATCCTTAAAACTGTATGTGACCCCATTGTTCTGGAGCTCCTCCCAACATCGGGGAACAATCTTCCGGCAAATCTAGCCTGTCCAACCCCTTAAGAATGTTGTAAGTTTCTATAAGATCCCCCCTCAATCTCCTAAATTCCAGCGAGTACAAACCGAGTCTAGCCAGTCTTTCTTCATATGGAAGTCCTGCCATCCCAGGAATCAGTCTGGTGAACCTTCGCTGTACTCCCTCTATGGCAAGAATGCATTTCATCAGATTCTCGACGTCTATGGCTGTAGGGGAGATGTCACATACTCCAATCGCAAGAGTCATGACTGTTTAATGTCATACGTACAGAGAACTCAACATTATTTGTTTCTTGTAGCAGCACAACCCACCTGCCCTCCGAAAGTATGTAGAGTGGATTTGTCTTTGATCAGTGGCTCGTTAGTTCTTATCTTGTTGAAGAGGTTGATTGACATAGTGTTTACTTTCGCCCCCGTGTCTAATTTCGCGCCAAAATGGACGTTGTTTACAGTTACTGTCACGGTCGGATCATAATTCTTAGCAGCAGCAAGCTGTAATGAATAAACAGCCGGGTCCTCTTGTGAGTTCATTGTCGTCTGTTCGGGGGCCGGTTCTCCGGATACTTTCATGAGAGAGCTTTAGTCGGCCCTTAGAGATAGCGGAATCAGGGGATATGGCGAGAAGGCAGGGACGGGCTACTGATTGTGGATGATCACTCATGATCACACTGAATGGAATTGCCGCATGGCCCACTCCTCCACTTATTGTCTATTGTCTAACATAGGCAGACTGTGGAGTCACAGAACACGGAAACAGACCATTCGGCCCAACCTCCCCATGCCGGACAAGATACCTATTCTAAGCCAACCCCATTGGCCTACGTTTGACCAATATCACTCTGAACCATTGTTATGCATGTACTTGCCCGAATGTATTTAAATGTTGCTATTCTACCTACCTTAACTACTTCCTCAGGATGTCCGTTTAATTCTAACATTGGTACTGTAGTAGCCATTTAGCTTAAATCAGTCTGTTATGAATATAACACGATACCTTTGAATTTTATTGTGGGATCTCGTGAGTGTGTTTCCATTATCTCCTGATCCCCTGTCTTCAATAATGGTGACTAAAGCAGAAATCCTTGAAACGATATGACAATCTGTCACTATAATAGCATTGGTCCAATAACAGCTTTGGTACTTGTTGAATAGTGATAAGGCTCACACAGAGTGATAATAATCCAAAGTCCTTTATTAGCACCTCTGCAGATGTAACTTCATCTCAGCACGCATATCTAGTCTAACACGAGAGAGAGAGAGAGAGAGAGAGCCTCTCATAAGCATGTGACCGGAGCTACAGTATGAGTAACATTTCCACGGTACTCTAACAGCGTCTAACACAATTAGAAGTCAAGTTGAAGGAGTGAAGTTTAGAGGAATGATATGGGCCAAACGCGGGCAGGTGGGAATAGGGTGGATCGAGCATTCTGATCAGCATGGCGTTTACATATCTCTTGTGCTGCTGCAAGTATGAATGTAATTGTTCCTCCCCGAGGCGTTTGAAAGTAAAACACTCTTGGAAAAGAACCTGTCATTAGTCAGATGGCCTGTGCCCGTACTGTATGCCTCTGTGATCACACTCCGTCTGCAATATATGTCCCTCTGGTGTATGTACCTGCAAGTGTGTGCACGCAGTTAGTCGATGATACGTACTGGCGCAGGTTTCCTGTGCATGTTTACATATAAAACGGCTAAATGTTGCTGCAAGACGCCCCTTCTCGGGCGTTTGAAACTGTTTCTGACAGAGTCAGAATAGCTTCTCCTTCCCTTCCGGTTGCAGACTTTGAATCAACGACACTTGTCGCTTTACCTCCCCCCTTGACTCCATCCAAGGACCCAAACAATCTTTCCAGGTGCGACAGAGGTCCACCTGCACCTCCTCCAACCTCATCTATTGCATCCACTGCTCTAGGTGTCAACTGCTCTACATCGGTGAGACCAAGCGTAGGCTTGGCGATCGCTTCTCCCAACACCTCCACTTGGTGCGCAATAAACCAACCTGATCTCCCGGTGGCTCAGCACTTCAACTCCCCCTCCCATTCGGAATCCGACCTTTCTGTCCTGGGCCTCCTGCGTGGCCAGAGTGAGTCCCACCCCAAATTGGAGGAGCAGCACCCTCGTATTTCGCGTGAGTAGTTTACACCCCAGCGTATGATTGACTTCTCCAATTTCAGGTAAACCCTGCCATTCTCCCTCCTTCCCCCTACCATTCCCAGCTCTTCCCACAGCCTTCTCCTCTCCGCCACTTCATTTTTTTCTACCCGGTCCTCCCTCCCACCTCCCACATCAAGTTTGAAGAAGGGTCTCGGCCGCAAACGTCACCATACCTTCGCTCCAGAGATGCTGCCACACACCGCTGAGATTCTCCAACATTTTTGTCTCCCTTATATCTTGTCAATTGTCTTTCCTGTCCGCTATCGGACGTCATTGGATTCCTGAGAGGGTTGGCGGCTGGTGTTGAGTGACGTCTACAAAAGTGCGACCGATCCTGAGAGAGAGGTGTGTCTCTTCGCAAGACGCGCCCTCACGTTTTTCCTTCAGAATATTATGTCCTTGTTGTGTGTACCCCACTGCGCACCCCCCCCACCCCCCCCCCCCCCCCGGAGTCTCCCGCGGTCAGTATTGAGGCAACCGCGGTGGGTGTGGATGCTGGTGCCATCTCACACCAGTTCCCTTCTTTCGGCCCATCGAGTCTATCCCGCCATTCAATCACTGCTGATCTTTTATCTCCCTCCTCACCCCATACTCCCTGCCGTCTCCCCATAACCCCTGACACCCGCACTAATCAACAATCTACTCTCTCTGCCTTAAAACTATCCATTGACTTGTGGCCTCCACAGCCTTCTTTGGCAAAGAATTCCGCAGACTCACCACCCTCTGACTAAAGGAATGTATCCTTGTCTCCTTCTTAAAAAAGGTCCTTTAATTCAATGGACAATAGACAGTAGACAACAGATGCAGGAGTAGGCCATTCGGCCCTTCGAGCCAGCACCGCCCTTCAATGTGGTCATGGCCAATCAGTACCCCGTTCCGGCCTTCTCCCCTGACTCCGCTATCTTTAAGAGCCATATCTAGCTCTGTCGTGAAATTATCCCGAGAACCGGCGCCCATCGCCCTCTGAGGCAGAAATTTCCACAGACTCACAACTCTCTGGGTGAAAGAGAATGGTCTCGACTCGAAACGTCACCTGTTCCTTTTCCCCAGAGATGCTGCCTGACCCGCTGAGTTGCTACTGCTGTGTTGGATAATAATGTATTATTTATGTAGTCTATCGACCGATCACATATGTCCGTTCATTGTGATAATTTAGTAAATGCGTGGCCTCACTTTCCTCTGCAAATATATTACAATATTTTACTGCTTTTGATTCGTGTGTGTTCTCAACGTGTGACTTCTCACCCTCACGCACCTATTTCATTTTAAGCTAATGTTTATTTTCCCCCAATTAGTTTCAAATGCTTGTTTCACTCCGAATCTAACAATATCTGATCTCGCCATGCAAGATCCGGGCAGAGCGTTGCATCGTTCAATCATTTCTACCCTCACCTCTTTTCCAGCTTTCCTACCCCCCCCCCCCCACACACACCTCGCCCCTCCCCCCTCCACCACTCACCCTCCCCATCCCCACCCCCCACAACATAATCAATCTGGAGAAAGTTCCAACCCCAAAACCAATGTTGTTGAGCCCAAACGGGTGCAGAGAAGATTTACGAAGATGTTGCCGGGACTAGAGGGGCCTGAGCTACAGGGAGAGGTTGGGGCAGGGCTGGGAATCGAAGACCACTCCGGATACTGTACCGAGCGGTTTGATCTAACACTGGTTTAGAATAACACCAGGTCTACCGATGGGCGGGAAATGAACATTGCTGTCTACAGATAGATAGATCAATGGTTAGGGCGGCCTCGGTGGCGCAGCGGTAGAGTAGCTCAGTGAATGTTTGTCTGTCCTGACATTCTGATCCAGTCCATTTTTCAGTTCATCCACAATTAAAAACGACGTTCTTATTTTTGAAGCTTATGGCCCGATCGAGTATCACTCTTCATTTTGGGCATGTACCGAAAAAAAAAAAAAAAAAAAAATACATCCTTCAGTAAATTAATTAAGTGATTGTTTGAAATTATTTTGAATCAAAGGTGTTCTCCAAATGTCCTTTCTCTCCCTCGCACATCTATCTCATGATAAACGTCAGAGATTTCGGATAGGTTCATATTACTCGCTATGACCGGCCGTAAAGTTGGAATTATCATCTCCAAACTAATATCAATTCCTTTATCTCCTCAGGTCAGGGTTCAAGGTCCCTTGGCCTTGAATTGGAGTCACTCATGGGGCCGTAGTAAGGCTCAGTTTATTGTCATGTATAATGTGGATAAATGTGGATAAATGTGAGGTTATCCACTTTGGTGGCAAAAACAGGAAAGCGGACTATTATTTAAATGGTGGCCGATTGGGAAAAGGGGAGATGCAGCGAGACCTGGGTGTCATGGTACACCAGTCATTGAAAGTAGGCATGCAGGTGCAGCAGGCAGTGAAAAAAGCGAATGGTATGTTAGCTTTCATAGCAAAAGGATTTGAGTACAGGAGCAGGGAGGTTCTACTTCAGATTGTAACAGGGTCTTGGTGGACCACACCTGAGTATTGCGTGCAGTTTTGGTCTCCAAATCTGAGGAAGGGACATTATTTTTGCCATAGAGGGAGTGCAAGAGAAGGTTCACCAGACCGATTCCAGGGATGTCAGGACTGTCTTATGAGAAAGACTGGATAGACTCGGTTTATACTCTCTGGAATTTAGGAGATTAAGAGGGGATCTTATAGAAACTTACAAAATTCTTAAGGGGTTGGACAGGCTAGATGCAGGAAGATTGTTCCCGATGTTGGGGAAGTCCAGGACAAGGGGTCACAGCTTAAGGATAGGGGAAATCCTTTTAAGACCGAGATGAGAAAGACTTTCTTCACACAGAGAGTGGTGAGTCTCTGGAACTCTCTGCCACAGAGGGTAGTTGAGGCCAGTTCATTGGCTATATTTAAGAGTGAGTTGGATGTGGCCCTTGTGGCTAAGGGGATCAGAGGGTATGGAGAGAAGGCAGGTACGGGATACTGAGTTGGATGATCAGCCATGATCATATTGAATGGCGGTGCAGGCTCGAAGGGCTGAATGGCCTACTCCTGCACCTAATTTCTATGTATTTCTATGTTTCTATGTACACCGAGGTACAGTGACAAGCTTTTGTTGTGAGCTGACCAGTCAGCAGATAGACAAAACATGGTTGCTATCGAAAGCGGACATAAAATGCTGGAGTAACTCAGCGGGACTGGCAGCATCTCTGGATAGAAAGAACGCGGGATGAATGGTCTCGACCCAAAATATTACCCATTCCTTCTCTCCACAGATGCTTCCTGTCCCGCTGAGTTACTCCAGCATGTTGTGTCTATCTTGGATGGAAACCAGCATCTGCAGTTCCTTCCTACACAATGGTTACAATCGATACATTTACAGTGTATAGATACATGATCAGGGAATAATGTTTAGTGCAAGGTAAAGCCAGTAAAGTACGACCCAGGATAGACCGAGGGTGACCAATGAGGTAGATAGTACTTCAGGCTGCCTCTAGGATCAAAGCCAGTTCAATTTGCCGCTTTATCTGGTGAATATCCCTCTCAACATTTCCCATCCAATTACCCATCTGTGTGTATTTTAAATGGTGTTGTTGTACCTACCTCGACTACCTCCTCTGCCAGCTCGTAATCACACACCTCACTCCTCTCTGACTCAAAGTCAATTGTATTCGTCACATGCACATTACATGCAGTGAGAGGCATACAGCGACTTGCAAAGGTTTTCATACCCCTTGAAATTTTTTACACATTTTGCCACGTTACAACCACAAACGTAAATGTATTTATTGTGATTTATGTGATAGACCAACACAAAAGTGGCGCATAATTGTGAAGTGGAAGGATAATGCTACATGTTCCAAATTTTAATACAAATAAAAAACTGACTAGTGGTGCCGTGCAAAAGTATTCTGCCCCCTGAGTCAATACGTTTGTAGAACCACCTTTCGCTGCATTGACAGCTGAAAGTATTTTGGGGTAAATGTTTCTACCAGCTTTGCACATCTGGAGACTGATATGTTTGCAAAATAGTTCAAGCTCAGTCAATTGGATGGAGAGCGTCTGTCACAGCAAAATTTCAAGTCTTGCTAGAGATTCACAATTGGATTAGGTCTGGACATTGACTGGTCCCAATAAAACTAACACATGAATATGCTTTGATCTAAACCATTCCACTGTAGCTCTGGATTTATGTTTAGGGTCGTTGTCCTGCTGGAAGGTGAACCTCCGCTCCAGTCTCAAGTCTTTTTGCAGACTCGAAATCAGGTTTTCTTCAAGATTGCCCTGTATTTGGCTCCATCCATTTCCCCATCAGCTCTGACCGGCTTCCCTGTCCCTGCTCAAGAAAAGCATCCCACGGCATGATGCTGCCACCCCAACACCATGTTTTCACAGTGGGATGGTGTGTTTCAGCAGCGTGATGTGCAGTGTTTAGTTTTCCGTCACACATACGTTTTGCATTTAGGCTAAAACTTCAATTTTGGCCTCATCAAACCAGCAGCACCTTCCTCCACATGTTTGCTGTGTCCCCCACATGGCTTGTGGCAAACTGCAAACTCGGGACTTCTTATAGCTTTGTTTCAACAATGGCTTTTCTTCTTGCCACTCTTCCTTAAAGGCCGATTTGTGGATTGCACGACCAATAGTTGGCCTGTGGACAGATTCTCTCTACTGACTGTGGGATCTCTGCAGCTCCTCCAGAGTTACCATGGGCCTCTTGGCTGCTTCTCTGATCAATGCTCTCCTTGCCCGGCCTGTCAGTTTAGGTGGACAGCCATGTCTTGGTAGGTTTGCAGTTGTTCCATACTCTTTCCATTTTCGGATGATGGATTGAACAGTGCTCCGTGAGATGTTGAAAGCAGGGGATATTTTTTTATAACCTAACCCTGCTTTAAATTTCTCCACAACTTTATCCCGGACCTGTCTGGTGTGTTCCTTGGGCTTCATGATGCTGTTTGTTCTCAAACAAACCTCTGAGGCCTTCAGAGAACAGTTGTATTTATACTGAGATTAGATTACACACAAGTGAACTCTGTTTACTAATTAGGTGACTTCTGAAGGCAATTGGTTGCACTGGATTTTATTTAGGGGTATCAGACTAAAGGGGGCTGAATACATTTCCGCGCCACACTTTTCAGATTTTTATTTGTAAACAAATCTGAAAACCATGTATCATTTTCCTTCCACTTCACAATTATGCGCCGCATTGTGCTGGTCTATCACATGAAATCCCAATAAAATACCTTTAAATTTGTGGTTGAAGAGGACAAAATATGGAACGGTTCAAGAGGTATGAACACATTTGGTACAGCCGCTGTACATGTTCTCCAGAGATGCTGCCTGACCCACTGAGTTACTACAGCACGATGTATCTATCCATGTTCTCCAGAGATGCTGCCTAATCCGCTGAGTTACTCCAGCACTTTGGAACTGTCCACTTTCTCCAGTGATGCTGCCTCGACCGCATACAATCTAGCCAATTACAGTTTATCAGTAACGGGTCCAATCATCTGCGGCGCCGCCTTTGACTGGACTCCAGTCAGCTGAAGCTGAAAGCAGGAAGCGCGGCTCAGTGTGTGAGTGTCACCGAGACGGACGCTGCTCGCACGGGATGGCGCTGCCGCCGCTGACCGCGCTCGCCTTTTGCCTCCTCATATCCACGGGTGAGTTTCGCCGTCTCAGCCCGACACAGCGGTAGTTTGTCGCCGAGCGGGTCGCGGGGAACGGCCGAATTAAATTCAAACCAAGTGTACACACGGGCCGGGATAAGAGTGGATGTGGAGAGGATGTTTCCGCTTCGTGGGGGGAGTCTACGATC
The DNA here is from genome assembly GCA_035221665.1 of Okamejei kenojei. Taxonomy (NCBI): domain Eukaryota; kingdom Metazoa; phylum Chordata; class Chondrichthyes; order Rajiformes; family Rajidae; genus Okamejei; species Okamejei kenojei. Next base: position 59,592 of record JAVHYY010000219.1, on the reverse strand, counting down.
AGAGGGCACAGCCTCGGAATTAACTGTGAAGGGTCAATTTATGATAAATTAACGGAATGAACTGAATGATGAGCGTTTGTCGGCACTGGGCCTGTACTCGCTGGAGTTTAGAAGATAAGGGGGAACCTCAGTGAAACTTACAGCATAGTCAAAGGCCTGGATAGAGTGGATGTGGAGAGAATGTTTCCACCAGTGAGAGAGTCTAGGATCAGAGGGAACAGCCTCGGAATTAAAGGGATGTTCTGTTTGGAAGGGGATGAGGAGGAATTTCTTCAATCAGAGGGTGGTGAATCTGTGGGATTCACTGCCACAGACGGCGGTGGAGGCCACAAGTCAGTGGATATATTTAAGGCAGAGATAGATAGATTGTTGATTAGTGCGGGTGTCAGGGGTTATGGGAAGAAGGCTGGAGAATGGGGTTAGGAGGGAGAGATAGATCAGCCGTGATTGAATGTTAGGGGTAGCGCTGATGGGCAGAATGGCCTAATTCTACTCCTATCACCTGTGAACTTTCCCCCGCTCTCATGCGCGTCTCTCATCCTCAGGCGGGTCGCAGGGGTTTACCGTCGAGCCGGCACAGAGCCACTTATATGTCCGCATCGGGGGAGACGCGGAGTTCACGGTGCGGCCGTCAAGTGCGATCTCCAGCGGAAGCTGGGATTTCAAATGGAAAGCGATCGTCACGTGGATCGGAACATCCTCGCGGATCCTTCATGAGTACAAGTCACGGGTGAATTTTAACTCCACCACCGGGTCGCTGGTGCTGAGGTGGGTGAGCGAGTCGGACAACGGGGATTACACAGTGACAGTCATTGCAGTCGGCGGCGCTCGAGCCTCAGCGACCATCACACTGCAGGCACTCGGTGAGTTTGACTTCGATCTTGTTCAATCATTAACTCTCGAATTATTATTGGAATTTTATTCTTGCGGTGAGTGGAAGATGTGCGCGGAATGTTGGAGTAACTCAGCGGGACAGGCAGCATCTCTGGAGAGAAGGGATGGGTGTCGTTCCAGGGTAGAGCGGCTTCCGTTTGCAGTTGGGTTTCCATCCCGGTCGGATGTCGGCGGCTGCTCAGATTGGGCAGAGAATGGGTATCTGTGCCGAACCAGGGACCGATCTCTCCACTTCCCTCTCGTTGTGTTTACAATCGGACGGCCGCCTTGCTAAAAAGAGGAAGAAAAACTACTTTCTGGTGCAGCAGTTGGTCCAAAACCTCCCTTTAGTGCAGGAAGGAACTACAGATGCTGGTTTAAACTGAAGATAAACTTATGAAAAATGTCCCGAGAGTGTATGCGCAGACCGCTGAGGCGAAGGGCCTGTTTCCCCGTTGTATCTCGAACCTAAAGTAAAAGTGCAGAATAGTAGATGTTGTGAATACGGATTTCATCAAGGCAGTGTGAACCTGGTGATCCGGATCTAAATGTACAAACATGGAAAATAGTTTCAGGAATAGGCCATTCGTCCCTTCAAGCCGGCACCGCCATTTAATATGATCATGGTTGATCATACACAATCAGTTTCCTGTTCATCGTTTCTCCCAATATCTATTGATTCCGGCAGCCCGAAGTGCTATATCTAACTCTCCTTTGAATAGTTCAGTAAATTAGATACAACTGCCTTCTGTGGCAGGGAATTCCACAGATTCACAACTCTCTGGGTGAACATTTGTTTCCCCATCTCAGTCCTAAATGGCCTACCACTTATTCTTAAACCGCGACCCGTGGTTCTGGATTCCCCATCATGGGGATCATTTTTCCTCCCTCCAGCGTGTCCAAATCATTTATACGTTCCATTTATATGTTATATGCCTTTATCGTATCCAAACATCTAATAAGTTTCCATAAGATCCCCTCTCATCCTTCTAAATCCCGAGTGTACAAGCCCAGCCGCTCCATTCTCTCAGCATATGACAGTCCCGCCATCCCGGGAATTAACCTGATGAACCTACGCTGCACTCCCTCATAGCAGGAATTTCCTTCCTCAAATTAGGGGACCGAAACTGCACACAAATCTCCCGGTATGGTCTCACTAGTGGCCTGTACAACTACAGAAGGAGCTATTTGCTCTTCTACTCAACTCCTCTTGTTATGAAGGCCAACTTGCCATTCCCTTACTTCACTGCCTGCTGTACCTGCATGCTTACTTTCATTCACTGATGAGCAAGGACACCCAGATTCCGTTATACTTCCCCTTTTCACAACTTGACACCATTCAGATTATAATCTGCCTTCCTGTTTTTGCCACCAACGTGGGTCATCTCACATTTATCCTCATTAAACTGCATCTGCCATGCATCTGCCCACTCACCCAACCTGTCCAAGATTCCCTGCATTGGGCCGAAGAACCTGTACGATTCCAGAGCTGCGGGCCCAACATCGTGGTTGAGTCGCCATCATCTCTATTTTAGGGCCAATTGGATACGTAAATGAAATGCTGCCTCTAGTGGTCACACTCAGGTCTTGCGAACAAATACGATGAGACCATTGTGAGTTGAGTTATTGACCTCCGCAGTGTCCGAGACAGTTGCCCCAGGGATAGTAATACGTGGTGGTGTAGGTGTTACAAATCTGTCATGTTTTAAATCTTTCATCTCTCCTCAGAACCGGTGGCACTTGTGGTTCTGCAAGCCAACGAATCTAAGCCGGTGGAAGACCTCGACACCGTCTTGTTGACGTGCAGCACCCGGGGAACTCAACTGAAGCGGGAATGGTTACTTAACAATCATCCCGTCCAGGAGAATGAGAGGATAAGTATATCTGGAGACGCTCTGCTCATCGACCCAGTAGCGAGGACCGACACGGGGATGTACAAATGCATCGCAAGCAATGGACTGAACAGCGAAAGCGCGGAGAAATATGTGACGGTTTATTGTAAGTACAGAGGCACTCAAAGTCTTTAGTTTGCACATAATATTAGTAATGGCAGAAACAGTACATCTATATCATAAGGAATAGGAGTAAAATTAGGCCATTCGGTTCATCATGTCTACTACCCCATTCAGTCATGGCTGATCTGGTTCTCCCTCTTAAACCCATATCCCCGGACGCCTGTATTAATCAAGAATCTATCTATCGCTGCCTTACAAATATCCACTGACTTGGCCTCCACGGCCTGTGGCAAATAATCCCATCGATTCACCACCCTCTGGCTACAGAAAGTCCTCCTCATCTCCTTCCTAAATGAACGTCCTTTAATTCCGAGGCTGTGCCGTCTGGTCCTTGAATCTCCCCACTAGTGGAAAGATCCTCTCCACATCCACTCTATCCAATCCTTTCACTATTCGGTACGTTTCAATGAGCCCGCCCCATGCCCCCCTCGTTCTTCCAAACTCCAGCGACTACAGGCCCTGTGCCGACAAATGATGTTCATATGTTAACCCACTCATTCCTGGGATCAGTCTGAAGAAGGGTCTCGACCCGATACGTCACCCATTCCTTCTCCCCAGAGATGCTGCCTGTCCCGCTGAGTTACTCCAGCATTTTGTGTCTACCTTCGATTTAAACCGGCATCTGCAGTTCTTTCGTACGCAAGGAACGTTCTATCCCCCTCTTTATTTTTGCGGATGAACCCTCGATACAGGCACTCGCCCTCGCGGCCACACGGTGGCGATGCTGACACAGCTGCTGCCTTACATCGCCAGAGACCCGGGTCGATCTTGCACCTTCTCCCCGTGACGGGTTGGGTTTCCTCAGCGGGTGCAGACTCTCTAGGTTAATCGTTCCTCTGTAAACTGGCCCTGTTTTGGACTGGGCAGAGAACTAGTGTGAGTGGGTGATTGATGGTCAACGTGGACTGGTCGGGCCGAAGGGACTGTTTCAATATTGTATCTCTAATCTAAACATCCACATCTCTCTTGTTAAAAACCCGGTTGTCCGAAGAATGCAGGTCCTTAATGAACGACAGTTGCTTCCGTCATGTGAATAATAATTCTGTTTTTATGTGTGTGTGTTTTTTTTTTTTCTTTTGCTTTAGTGCCGGCCCTTCTTTCGGAAGTCGGGTGTGGTTTCAGTCCTGTCGCCATCGCTGGCATCTTTCTCGGACTACTTGCTGCCTCTTTGATCGGCGCACTCTGCGCTTGCATGGTCGCCAAGAAGACAAGCGGGTAAATGCGTCTCCCTCCAAATTACGCTTCAATCTTTAGTTCAGTTTAGATGGAGACATTTCACTTCTCCACAGATGCTGCCTGACCCGCTGAGTTACTCCAGCACTTTGTACATATCCATGTTTTCCACAGAGATGCCGCCTGTCCCGCTGAGTTACTCCAGCACTTTGTACCTATCCACCTTCTCCAGAGATGCTGCCTGACCCGCTGAGTTACTCCAGCACTTTGTACCTGTCCACGTTCTCCAGAGATGCTGCCTGACCCGCTGAGTTACTCCAGCACTTTGTACCTGTCCACGTTCTCCAGAGATGCTTCCTGGCAGCGAAAAGCCTGACAGTGAAGAGCTTGTTGTCCCGAGCTAACCAGTCAGCAGACACACATGATTGCAATCGAGCAATTTATAGTGGTGAATAGCTGAATAGCGTTTAATGCAAGGTAAAGCCAGCAAAGTCTGATCAAGGATAGGCCGACGGTCACCAATGAGGTAGATAGCAATGCAGCACTGCGAAATAAGGGCAGATCTGATAGATGTTTAGGAAGATCACAGTTATTGAGGCAGTGCTATCCAGGGAGAGCAGCGTAGGTTCACCAGGTTAATTCCCGGGTTGGCGGGACAGTCATATGTTACATCGAAACATACAAAATAGGTGCAGGAGTAGGCCATTCGGCCCTTCGAGCCTGCACCGCCATTCAATATGATCGTGGCTGATCATCCAACTCAGTATTCTGTACCTGCAGTAGACAGTAGGCCCCGCAGCATTTTTGTGTCTATCTTCGATTTAAACCAGCATCTGCAGTTCTTTCGCACACATTGTATCTGGTTTATGTTTGTTTAGGCGGAACCCCGCACCCCGGACGAATAACGACACGGACAGCACTTTCGGAGGAGATAGTAAGTGAATGGCAGAATACTGTATATCGTGTTGTTGCGAGCAGAGCACCAAGGTAAATTCATTGTATGCGTACAATGTGTACATACTTGGTCCAAGTTCAAGTTCAGGTTACATTTATTGTCACATGCCCCAATTGGTACAGGGAGATTTGAGTTACCATACAGCCACTCGAATAAAAATAGCACAATACACGATAGAATTTAACATGAACATCGCCACACAGCGGAATCAACGTTTCCCACTGAGAGGAAAGGCAAACAAGTCCAGTCATCTTGCTCTTCGTTCACCCGTGGTCGGGGCCTTTCAGCTCTCAGCGGCCCGATGTTCAGGCCCTCTCACCGGGATGATCGGATGTCGGAACGAAACAACATTCTCAGCGGCTTGGAGTTTCCAAATCGGCCACTTCGTACCGGAGACCGCGGACAATAAAAACAATTGAATTCAATTCAACCTACGCTGCACTCGCTCAATAGCAAGGATATAATTTCTCTAATTAGGAGATAAAACTGCACACAATACTCGAGGTGCCGTCTCATCAGGGCCCTGTACAACTTCAGTCCGACCTATGCACGGGATATCGGATCATTTCATGGGAAGGAATTTGATACATTTGATAGCTAGTACACTGGAAACGGGCCGAATATTCTGCATTTGAGCTGGACAAATTATTGTGGTGGGAAAATCTTGACTTCGTGACTGACGGCGTTGTATTTCCGCAGATACATTGGCCGCAAATGCCGGGGACGGATCGAACGCGTATGGAAATCTCCCGGGTATTGAACAGGTTTGTACATAGAAACATAGAAACATAGAAACACAGAAGCACAGAAAATAGGTGGATGAGGAGGCGATTTGGCCCTTCGATCGAGCACCGTCATTCATTGTGATCATGGCTGATCGCCCCCAATCAATAACCTGTGCCTGCCTGGTGTTCTAATAATAATATGAGTTTTGTTTCGTTGACAAGGAGACAGTAGTGTTAAGCAGCCGTGAGAGGGATTGTCCGAGCCGGAGTAATGAACTAGGGACATCATAGTACCGAAGGATAGATGTTGGGAGGTCATGTTCGAGTTGCATAAGACGTTGGAGATGCCGCATTTAGAATATTGTGTTCAGTTCTGGGCACCGTGTTACAAGAGCGATAGTGTCAATATTGCATGGGTTCAGAGAGGATTTACGAGGAGGTTGCCAGGACTAGAAGGTTTGAGCAATAGGGAGAGGTTGAGCAGGCTGGGTCTCTAATCCGTGGAGCGCAGGAGGATGAGGAGTGATCTTATAGAGGTGTAAAAAATCACGTGAGGAATAGATCGGGTAGATGCACAGAATCTCTTGCCCAGAGTAGGGGAATCGAGGACCAGAGGACACGGGTTCAACGTGAGGGGGAAAAGATTTAATAGGAATCTGAAGGGTACATTTTCCACACAGAGGGTGGTGGGTGTTTGGAATAAGCTGCCCGAGGATGTAGATGAGGCTGGGACTATACCAGCGTTTAGGGATTAGTTAGACATGTGCATGCATAGGAGAGATTTAGACGGATATGGGCCAAACATATAAGATTTTTAAGGCTTTGGACAAGCTAGAGGCATGAAACATGTTCCCGATGTTGGGGGAGGCCAGAACCATGGGGCCACAGTTTGAGAATAAGGAGTAAGCCATTTACAACGGAAATGACTAAACATTCATTCTCTCCAGAGATGCTGCGTGTCCCGCTCAGTTACTACAGCAATCTGTGTCTATCTCCACTGTGAACCGGCATCTGCAGTTCCATTATACACATTTAGGACGGCGTGATGCAGGTGTACAGGTCGATGGCGAGACCACACTTGGAGAGCTTTGTGCAAACATTGAGGCCCAACTGCAGGTGGGATGACAGGAAGCTTTAGCTGTCTATTATGAGGGCTTCCGGGCTTTAGGTACAATGACAGGTTGGATAGGCTGGGACAATTCATGACTATCAATGTCAATTCAACGCCATTTGTTGTTTCCAGGGGAGAAGTTCCAATGCACCTGATGGCGACCCCACCTATATGGTGAGATTATTATTTGTTCATTCCTTTTGACGTCAATGATCCGAATTCTCCCCTAATTCACCAGTCAGGCTGGCCGCCCACGCGGCAATCTTCTTCCTCTTCTAGCGAATGAAACATCAACCACAGGAATAGTTAGATCTCAAGCCGCGTGTTCAGCAGCCAGTTTGTTGTCTCTGCGTCAATGTCTGCCAGGCCCTGAACTCCATTTGGTGGGTGGTAGAGCGGGCACCCAGAGATGACATGGATGGGTGTCTGTTGTTCTGCTCCGCATTCACAGGCTGGGCTCTGGCGGAGACCCCTTCTCCACATGTTGGCATTGAAACGCCCAACTCCAGTATCAAGTCTGTTGAGTTTCACGCACGCTCCTCTGGGGAGCTCAGACCCTGGACAGCTGTGTAATGGAGATGAGATTGCCTTCCACTCCTGTGACCACTTGGTGGCTATCCAGTGTGTGTTTTTTTTTTAAATCTCAGTTGACTGGATAGATGCTAGGAGTTGTTTTCCATGTGGGGCAAAGGGGTGAGGGGATTTCAGTCGGGGTGGCCTCTGCTCACTGCTGATAGCCTGATGGGGGAGGTGATCTGGGTCCGTTGCACGACGATATGTCGAGATACATAGGTACCCGGCCATCTGACGTCACATGTGACCGTGCGCCCCACGTCCATCTTCCCCCGAGATCCGCGAGTCCTTCCATTCCTTGTGTTTGAATGTTGACTAAACCGAAGATACCTCCAGCGTAATTCAGTTGCCTTGCACCATAGTCTGGCCCTCTCCATATTTGTTTGTAACGGTTTGTCCATTTCCAACAGGGACTGAAGCTGGAGGATCGATCGGTTTACGGTGAACTACACAGGTAGGCGGGCCGAGCCATTGATCAGCACGTTGTTTCAACAAGGGTCACAAGTTCACAATTTCACAAGTTGAAGGAGTAGAATTAGGTTTTTCGGCCCATCGAGTCTACACCGCCATATAACCATGGGTGAGTTCTGCCTACCAGTCCAATTTTTCCTGCCTTCTCCCCATAACTTGACACCCGTTCCAATCAAGAATTTGTCTATCTCTGCCTTAATAATATTCACTGACTTGGCCTCCACAGCCGTGTGTGGCAATGTGTTCCACAGATTAACTACCTTCAGGGTAGCTGTCATGTTTGAAACATTCCAGGGAAATGTATCGGACATAGTTTCTGGCAGCTCGCACATTACCCCGTGGATAGTGATAGCCCAATAACGCTGGAGGCAGGAGACGTGTTCCCGGGGATGTTGGGGGAGTCCAGATCCAGGGGCCACAGTTTCAGAATAAGGAGTAAGGCGTTTAGAATGGAGACGATGAAACACTTTTTCTCACGGAGAGTTGTGAGTCTGTGGAATTCTCTGCCACCGAGGGCGGTGGAGGCCGGTTCTCTGGATACTTTCATGAGAGACCTTAATTGGGCTCTTAAAGATAGCGGAGTCAGGGGATATGGGGAGAAGGCAGGAACGGGGTACTGATTGTGGATGATCAGCCATGATCACATTGAATGGAGGTGCTGGCTCGAAGGGCCGCATGGCCTACTCCTGCACCTATTGTCTACAGTCTATTGTTTAACATAGGCAGACTGTGGAGTCACAGAACACGGAAACAGACCATTCGGCCCAACTTCCCCATGCCGGACAAGATACCTATTCTAAGCCAACCCCATTTGCCTACGTTTGACCAATATCACTCTGAACCATTGTTACCCATGTACATGTCCGAATGTCTTTAAAAGTTGCTATTAAACCTTAACTACTTCCTCAGGATGTCCGTTTAATTCCAACATTGGTACTGTAGTAGCCACTTAGCTTAACTCAGTATGTTATACATATAACAAGTTACATTTGAATGTTATCGTGGAGAGCTCGTGAGTGTGTTTCCATTATCTCCTGATCCCCTGTCTTCAATAATGGTGACTAAAGCAGAAATCCTTGAAACGATATGACAATCTGTCACTATAATAGCATTGGTCCAATAACAGCTTTGGTACTTGTTGAATAGTGATAATAATCCAAAGTCCTTTATTAGCACCTCTGCAGATGTAACTTCATCTCAGCACGCATATCTAGTCTAACAGCGAGAGAGAGAGAGAGAGTGAGAGCCCTCTCATAAGCATGTGACCGGAGCTACAGTATGAGTAACATTTCCACGGTACTCTAACAGCGTCTAACACAATTAGAAGTCAAGTTGAAGGAGTGAAGAGGATTAGAGGGATGATATGGGCCAAACGCGGGCAGGTGGGAATAGGGTGGATCGAGCATTCTGATCAGCATGGCGTTTACATATCTCTTGTGCTGCTGCAAGTATGAATGTAATTGTTCCGCCCCGAGGCATCTGAAAGTAAAACACTCTTGGAAAAGAACCTGTCATTAGTCAGATGGCCTGTGCCCGTACGGTATGGCTCTATGATCACACTCCGTGTGCAATATATGTCCCTCTGGTTTATGTACGTACAACTGTGTGCGCGCAGTTTGTCGATTAAGCGTAGTGGCGCAGGTTTCCTGAGCACGTGGACAGATAAAACAGCTATAAGATGCTGCCGCACGCCCCCTCTGGGACGTTTGAAACTGTTTCTGACAAAGTCGGATTAGCTTCTCCTTCCCTTCCGGTTGCCGACTTAGAATCAGCGACACCTGTCGCTTTACCCCCCCCCCCCCCCCCCCCCCCCCCCCCCTTGACTCCATCCAAGGACCCAAACAGTATTTCCAGGTGCGGCAGAGGTTCACCTGCACCTCCTCCAACCTCATCTATTGCATCCGCTGCTCTAGGTGTCGGCTGCTCTACATCGGTGAGACCAAGCGTAGGCTTGGCGATCGCTTCTCCCAACACCTCCACTTGGTGCGCAATAACCAACCTGATCTCCCGGTGGCTCAGCACTTCAACTCCCCCTCCCATTCGGAATCCGACCTTTCTGTCCTGGGCCTCCTCCATGGCCAGAGTGAGTCCCACCCCAAATTGGAGGAGCAGCACCTCGTATTTCGCGTGAGTAGTTTACACCCCAGCGGTATGAACATTGACTTCTCCAATTTCAGGTAAACCCTGCATTCTCCCTCCTTCCCCTACCATTCCCAGCTCTCCCACAGCCTACTGTCTCCGCCACTTCATTTTTTTCTACCCGGCCTCCCTCCCACTCCCACATCAGTCTGAAGAAGGGTCTCGGCCGCAAACGTCACCATTACCTTCGCTCCAGAGATGCTGCCTCACCCGCTGAGATTCTCCAACATTTTTGTCTCCCTTATATTTGTCAATTGTCTTTCCTGTCCGCAGATGACGTCACTTGGACGCTGAGAGGGTTGTCGGCTGGTGTTGAGTGACGTCTACAAAAGTGCGACCGATCCTGAGAGAGAGGTGTCTCTTCACAAGACGCGCCTCACGTTTCCTTTAGAATATTATTGTCCGTGTACCCCACCCACCCCCCCCCCCCCCGGAGTCTCCCGCGGTCAGTATTGAGGCAACCACGGTGGGTGTGGATGCTGGTGCCACCTCACACCAGTTCCCTTCTTTCGGCCCATCGAGTCTATCCCGCCATTCAATCACTGCTGATCTTTATCTCCCTCCTCACCCCATACTCCTGCCGTCTCCCCATAACCCCTGACACCCGCACTAATCAACAATCTACTCTCTCTGCCTTAAAACTATCCATTGACTTGTGGCCTCCACAGCCTTCTTTGGCAAAGAATTCCGCAGACTCACCACCCTCTGACTAAAGAAATGTATCCTTGTCTCCTTCTTTAAAAAAGTCCTTTAATTCAATGGACAATAGACAGTAGACAACAGATGCAGGAGTAGGCCATTCGGCCCTTCGAGCCAGCACCGCCCTTCAATGTGGTCATGGCCAATCAGTACCCCGTTCCGGCCTTCTCCCCTGACTCCGCTATCTTTAAGAGCCATATCTAGCTCTGTCGTGAAATTATCCCGAGAACCGGCGCCCATCGCCCTCTGAGGCAGAAATTTCCACAGACTCACAACTCTCTGGGTGAAAGAGAATGGTCTCGACTCGAAACGTCACCTGTTCCTTTTCCCCAGAGATGCTGCCTGACCCGCTGAGTTGCTACTGCTGTGTTGGATAATAATGTATTATTTATGTAGTCTATCGACCGATCACATATGTCCGTTCATTGTGATAATTTAGTAAATGCGTGGCCTCACTTTCCTCTGCAAATATATTAAAATATTGTAAATATATATTTTAATATATTCTGAAGAAGGGTCTCGACCCGAAACGTCGCCTATCTCCTTCGCTCCTTAGATGCTGCTGCACCCGCTGAGTTTCTCCAGCTTTTTGTGTACCCTCGATTCTCCAGCATCTGCAGTTCCTTCTTTAAAAAATATTAAAATATTTTACTGCTTTTGATTCGTGTATGTTCTCAACGTGTGACTTCTCACCCTCACGCACCTATTTCATTTTAAGCTAATGTTTATTTCCCCCAATTAGTTTCAAATGCTTGTTTCACTCCGAATCTAACAATATCTGATCCCGCCATGCAAGATCCGGGCAGAGCGTTGCATCGTTCAATCATTTCTACCCTCACCTCTTTTCCAGCTTTCCTCCCCCCCCCCCCCCCCCCCCCTCCACACTCACCCCTCCTCCCCTCCACCACTCACCCTCCCCATCCCCACCCCCCACAACATAATCAATCTGGAGAAAGTTCCAACCCCAAAACCAATGTTGTTGAGCCCAAACGGGTGCAGAGAAGATTTACGAAGATGTTGCCGGGACTAGAGGGGCCTGAGCTACAGGGAGAGGTTGGGGCAGGGCTGGGAATCGAAGACCACTCCGGTTACTGTACCGAGCGGTTTGATCTAATCCTGGTTTAGAATAACACCAGGTCTAACGATTGGCGGGAAAGGAACATTGCTGTCTACAGATAGATAGATCAATGGTTAGTGCGGCCTCGGTGGCGCAGCGGTAGAGTAGCTCAGTGAATGTTTGTCTGTCCTGACATTCTGATCCAGTCCATTTTTCAGTTCATCCCACAATAAAACGACGTTCTTATTTTTGAAGCTTATGGGCCGATCGAGTATCACTCTTCATTTTGGGCATGTACCGAATACATCCTTCAGTAAATTAATTAAGTGATTGTTTGAAATTATTTTGAATCAAAGGTATTCTCCAAATGTCCTTTCTCTCCCTCGCACATCTATCTCATGATAAACGTCAGAGATTTCGGATAGGTTCATATTACTCGCTATGACCGGCCGTAAAGTTGGAATTATCATCTCCAAACTAATATCAATTCCTTTATCTCCTCAGGTCAGGGTTCAAGGTCTCTTGGCCTTGAATTGGAGTCACTCATGGGGCCGTAGTAAGGCTCAGTTTATTGTCATGTACACCGAGGTACAGTGACAAGCTTCTGTTGTGAGCTGACCAGTCAGCAGATAGACAAAACATGGTTGCTATCGAAAGCGGACATAAAATGCTGGAGTAACTCAGCGGGACTGGCAGCATCTCTGGATAGAAGGAACGAGGTATGAATGGTCTCGACCCAAAATATTACCCATTCCTTCTCTCCACAGATGCTTCCTGTCCCGCTGAGTTACTCCAGCATGTTGTGTCTATCTTGGATGGAAACCAGCATCTGCAGTTCCTTCCTACACAATGGTTACAATCGATACATTTACAGTGTATAGATACATGATCAGGGAATAATGTTTAGTGCAAGGTAAAGCCAGTAAAGTACGACCCAGGATAGACCGAGGGTGACCAATGAGGTAGATAGTACTTCAGGGCTGCCTCTGGTAGGATCAAAGCCAGTTCAATTTGCCCGCATCTGGTGAATATCCCTCTCAACATTTCCCATCCAATTACCCATCTGTGTGTATTTTAAATGGTGTTGTTGTACCTACCTCGACTACCTCCTCTGCCAGCACGTATCACACACTCACTCCTCTCTGACTCAAAGTCAATTGTATTCGTCACATGCACATTACATGCAGTCAGATGGCATACAGCGACTTGCAAACGTTTTCATACCCCTTGAAATTTTCCACATTTTGCCACGTTACAACCACAAACGTAAATGTATTTTATTGGGATTTTATGTGATAGACCAACACAAAGTGGCGCATAATTGTGAAGTGGAAGGATAATGATACATGGTTTCCAAATTTTAATACAAATAAAAAACTGAATAGTGGTGCGTGCAAAGTATTCTGCCCCCCTGAGTCAATACTTTGTAGAACCACCTTTCGCTGCATTGACAGCTGAAAGTATTTTGGGGTATGTTTCTACCAGCTTTGCACATCTGGAGACTGAAATGTTTGCAAAATAGTTCAAGCTCAGTCAGATTGGATGGAGAGCGTCTGTCAACAGCAAATTTCAAGTCTTGCTAGAGATTCACAATTGGATTTAGGTCTGGACTTTGACTGGGCCAATCTAACACATGAATATGCTTTGATCTAAACCATTCCACTGTAGCTCTGGATGTATGTTTAGGGTCGTTGTCCTGCTGGAAGGTGAACCTCCGCTCCAGTCTCAAGTCTTTTGCAGACTCTAACAGGTTTTCTTCAAAGATTGCCCTGTATTTGGCTCCATCCATCTTCCCATCAGCTCTGACCGGCTTCCCTGTCCCTGCTGAAGAAAAGCATCCCCACGGCATGATGCTGCCACCACCATGTTTCACAGTGGGGATGGTGTGTTCAGCGTGATGTGCAGTGTTAGTTTTCCGTCACACATAGCGTTTTGCATTTAGGCTAAAACTTCAATTTTGGCCTCATCAAACCAGAGCACCTTCCTCCACATGTTTGCTGTGTCCCCCACATGGCTTGTGGCAAACTGCAAACGGGACTTCTTATGGCTTTGTTTCAACAATGGCTTTCTTCTTGTCACTCTTCCATAAAGGCCCGATTTGTGGATTGCACGACCAATAGTTGGCCTGTGGACAGATTCTCTCTACTGAGCTGTGGATCTCTGCAGCTCCTCCAGAGTTACCATGGGCCTCTTGGCTGCTTCTCTGATCAATGCTCTCCTTGCCCGGCCTGTCAGTTTAGGTGGACGGCCATGTCTTGGTAGGTTTGCAGTTGTGCCATACTCTTTCCATTTTCGGATGATGGATTGAACAGTGATCCGTGAGATATTGAAAGCATGGGATATTTTTTTATAACCTAACCCTGCTTTAAATTTCTCCACAACTTTATTCCGGACCTGTCTGGTGTGTTCCTTGGGCGTCATGATGCTCTTTGATCACTAGTGTTCTCAAACAAACCTCTGAGGCCTTCAGAGAACAGCTGTATTTATACTGAGATTAGATTACACACAAGTGGACTCTATTTACTAATTAGGTGACTTCTGAAGGCAATTGGTTGCACTGGATTTCATTTAGGGGTATCAGAGTAAAGGGGGCTGAATACATTTCCGCGCCACACTTTTCAGATTTTTATTTGTAAACAAATCTGAAAAGCATGTATCATTTTCCTTCCACTTCACAATTATGCGCCGCATTGTGCTGGTCTATCACATGAAATCCCAATAAAATACCTTTAAATTTGTGGTTGTAGCGTGACAAAATATGGAACGGTTCAAGAGGTATGAACACTTTTGGAAGCCGCTGTACATGTTCTCCAGAGATGCTGCCTGACCCGCTGAGTTACTACAGCACGATGTATCTATCCATGTTCTCCAGAGATGCTGCCTAATCCGCTGAGTTACTCCAGCACTTTGGAACTGTCCACTTCCTCCAGTGATGCTGCCTCGACCGCATACAATCTAGCCAATTACAGTTTATCAGTAACGGGTCCAATCATCTGCGGCGCCGCCTTTGACTGGACTCCAGTCAGCTGAAGCTGAAAGCAGGAAGCGCGGCTCAGTGTGTGAGTGTCACCGAGACGGACGCTGCTCGCACGGGATGGCGCTGCCGCCGCTGACCGCGCTCGCCTTTTGCCTCCTCATATCCACGGGTGAGTTTCGCCGTCTCAGCCCGACACAGCGGTAGTTTGTCGCCGAGCGGGTCGCGGGGAACGGCCGAATTAAATTCAAACCAAGTGTACACACGGGCCGGGATAAGAGTGGATGTGGAGAGGATGTTTCCGCTTCGTGGGGGGAGTCTAGGACCAGAGGGCACAGCCTCGCAATTAACTTAGGAAGGGTGAATTTATGATGAGAACGGAATTAACATGATGAGCGTTTGTCGGAACTGGGCCTGCACTCGCTGGAGTTTAGAAGAACGAGGGGGAACCTCAGTGAAACTTGCAGCAGAGTCAAAGGCCTGGATAGAGTGGATGTGGAGAGAATGTTTCCACCAGTGAGAGAGTCTAGGATCAGAGGGCAAAGCCTCGGAATTAAAGGGACCTTCTTTTAGTAAGATGAGGAGGAATTTCTTCAGTCAGAGGGCGGTGAATCTGTGGGATTCTTTGCCACAGACGGCGGTGGAGGCCACAAGTCAGTGGATACATTTAAGGCAGAGATAGATAGATTTTTGATTAGTGCGGGTGTCAGGGGTTATGGGGAGAAGGCAGGAGATTCGGGTTAGGAAGGAGAGATAGGTCAGCTATGATGGAATGGCGGGGTAGCCCTGATGGGCCGAATGGCCTAATTCTGCTCCTATCACGTGAACTTTCCCCCGCTCTCATGCGCGTTTCTTATCCTCAGGCGGGTCGCAGGCATCTACCGTCGAGCCGGCACAGAGCGACTGATATGTCCGCATCGGGGGAGACGCGGAGTTCACGCTGCGGCCGTCAAGTGCTTTCGCCGGTGGAAACTGGGTTTTCAAATCGAAAACGATCGTCTCGTGGGTCGGAACAGGCGAGGTCATCCATCCTGAGTACAGGTCGGTGAGCGAGGTCGGCGAGCGAGTCGGACAACGGGGATTACAGAGTGAAAGTCACTACAGTAGGCGGCGCCGCTCCAGCCTCAGCGACCATCACACTGCACGCACACGGTGAGATTGACTTCGATCTTGTTCAATCGTTAACTCTCGAATAATCATTAGAATTTTATTCTTGCGGTGAATGGAAGATGTGCGCGGAAGGTTGGAGTAACTCAGCGGAACAGGCAGCATCTGTGGGGAAAAGGGGATGGGTGTCGTTTCGGGTCGAGACCCTTGATTACAGTGATCAATAGACAATAAACAACAGGTGCAGGAGTAAGCCATTCGGCCCTTCCAGCCAGCACCGCCATTCACTGTGCTCACGGCTGATCATCCACAATCAGTACCCCGTTCCTGCCTTCTCCCCATATATCCGATCAAGTATAGTCCGAGGGTCACCAATGAGGTAGATAGTAGTTCAGGACTGCTCTTACTAATAGTAGGGGAGATATTTTGTGATGTGTAAACATAAGAAGGGGAAGTCAATATGTGTGTGTGTGTGTGTGTGTGTGTGTGTGTGTGTGTGTGTGTGTGTGTGTGTGTGTGTGTGTGTGTGTGTGTGTGTGTGTGTGTGTGTGTGTGTGTGTGTGTGTGTGTGTGTGTGTGTGTGTGTGTGTGTGTGTGTGTGTGTGTGTGTGTGTGTGTGTGGGCATCCATGGAAAGGGGAACAACACAGAACATTAGGGCAGAAACAGGAAATTGCCAAAGACCCGAGCCGACCATGAGCGCCCAAGTCATACAACTGATAAACACGACCTGAGGCCTAACTCAGACTGCAAGAAATTGCTGCAGAATCAGGCCATTCGGCCCAACCAGTCTACTCCGCCATTCAATCATGGCAGATCTAATAGCGCTCAGTTTCAGAATGAGGGGAGACCATTTAGGACTGCGAAAGGGAAACACTTTTTCACCCAGAGAGTTGCGGAAATCTCTGCCACAGAAGGCAGTGGAGGCCAATTCACTGGATGTTTTCAAGAGAGTTTGATGTGGTTCTTCGGGCGAACGGAATCAAGGGATATGGGGGAAAATGAGTAACTGGGTTACTGATTTTAGATGATCAGCCATGATCATATTGAATGGCAGTGCTGGCTCGAAGGGCCGAATGTCCTATCCCTGCACCTATTTTCTATGTTTCTATGGTTGTATGTCTATCTTTCCCTCCTAATCCCATTTTCATGCCCTCTCCCCATAGCCCCTGACACCCGTACTAATTAGGAATCGATCTATCTCTGCCTTAGTCATATTCAATAATTTGGCCTCCACTGCCTGTCTTTAGAATGGTCGGGACTTCAAACACTACCTGTCCCTGTTCTCCAGAGATGCTGCCTGAACCGAGGGGTTCCTACAGCACTTTGTCTCTATTTTCTTATGTAAACAATCATCTGCAGTTCCTTGCATGCGCCACAGGACGCGGTTTGGGCATGTCCAACCACAACATTTAAAATATACTTGGCCGGGCACATGGATACTAAAGGAAGAGGGGTATGGGCCAATCACGAGCAAATGGGACTAGCGTGGATGGGGCACGGATGAGTTATTTAATTAGTTTAGTTGGTTGTCACGTGTACCGAGATGCAGTGAAAAACATTTGTTGCGTGCTAACCAACTGCAGACAGACTATCCATGATTACACCCGAGCCAGTGTACAGATACATAAAGTCATGTCAAGAGTCAAGAGAGTTTTATTGTCATGTGTCTCAGAGAGGACAATGACATTCTTGCCTGCTGCAGCACAACAGAATAAGTGAACATAATACAGAACAGGAGATACAAGTTCAGTGTGTCTATATACCATAGACCATATATGTACACAATAAATACACAGATAACGTGCAATAGGCTGTTATTGTTCAGAGTGTGTTTGATGTCGTGTTTAATAGCCTGATGGCTGTGGGGAATAGGCTGTTCCTGAACCTAGATGTTCCAGATTTCAGGCTCCTGTACCTTCTTCCAGATGGCAACGGAGGGATGAGTGTGTGGCCAGGACGGTGTGGGTCTTTGATGATGTTGGCTGCCATTTGGAGGCACAAAGCTGGGTGGCAGTGTGAACTGTGAGGAGGATGCTATGAGAATGCGGGGTGACTTGGACAGATTTGAGGAGTGGGCAGATGCATGGCAGATGAAGTTTAATGCGGATAAATTTGAGGTTATCCACTTTGGTAGCAAAAACAGGAAGGCAGATTACTATCTAAATGGCGTCATGTTGGGAACAGGTGAAGTGCAACGGGATCTGGCGGTCCTTGTACACCTGTCTATGAAAGTAAGCATGCAGGTACAGCAGGCAGTGAAGAAAGTGAATGGCACGTTGGCCTTTATAACAAGAGGAATGGAATATTCAGGAGCAAAGAGGTCCTTCTGCAGTTGTACAGAACCCTAGTAAGACCACACCTGGAGTATTGTGTGCAGTTTTTGTCCCCAGATTTGAGGGAGGACATTCTTGCTATTGAGGGAGTGCAGCGTAGGTTAACAAGGTTAATTCCCTGGATGGCGGGACTGTCATTTCCTGAGAGAATGGAGCTTGTACACTCTGGAGTTTAGAAGGATGAGAGGGATTCCCATTGACACATATAAGATTGTTAAGGGTTTGAACACGCTAGAGGCAGGAAACATGTTCCCGATGTTGGGAGAGTCCAGAACCATAGAAACATAGAAACATGGAACCATAGAAAAAGGTGCAGGAGGAGGCCATTCGGCCCCTCGAGCCAGCACCGCCATTCATTGTGATCATGGCTGATCGTATATAGATACGGGAATAACGTTTAGTGCAAGGTAAAGCCAGCAAAGTCCGATCAAGTATAGTCCGAGGGTCACCAATGAGGTAGATAGTGGTTCAGGACTGTTCTTCCAAATAGTAGGGGAGATATTTTGTGATGTGTAAACAAAAGAAGGGGAAGTCAATAAGTATGTGTGTGTGTGTGTGTGTGGGGGGGGGGGGGGGGGGGGGGGGGGGGGGGGGGGGGGGGGGGGGGGGGGGGGGGGGGGGGGGGGGGGGGGGGGGGGGGGGGGGGGGGGTGGGGGGGGGGGGGGGGGGGGGGGGGGGCTTCCATGGAAAGAGGAACAACACAGAACAGTACGGCAGAAACAGGACATTGCCAAAGACCCGAGCCGACCATGAACGGCCAAGACATACAACTGGTAAACAAGCCCTGAGGCCCAACTCAGACTGCAAGAAATTGCTGCAGAATTAGGCCATTGTGTCCCAGAGAGGACAATGACATTCTTGCTTGCTGAAGCACAACGGAATATGTAAACATAATACAGAACATCAATATAGAGATAAAATGTCAGTGTGTCTATATACCATAGACCATATATATATACACAATAAATAAACAGATAACGTGCAATAGGCTGTAATTGTTCAGAGTTTGTTTGATGTCGTGTTTAAAGGCCTGATGGTTGTGGGGAAGTGGCTGTTCCTGAACCTGGATGTGGTAGTTATTCCTGAACCTGGTCGTTGCAGTCCTCAGGCTCCTGTGCCTTCTACCCGAAGGTAGAGGGGAGATGAGTGTGTGGCCAGGGTGGTGTGGGTCCTTGATAATGCTTTTGAGGCAGCGACTGTGAGAGATCCCCTCGATGGAAGGAAGGTCAGAGCCGATTATGTGTGTGAGGATGTGAGACTAGAGGGTGTGAGCTACAGGGAGAGGTTGAGTAGGCTGGATCTGTATTCATTGGAGTGCAGGAGGATGAGGGGTGATCTTATAGAGGCGTATACAATCATGAGGGAATCATGCGACATCTACACCAGTCCCATCTGCCCGCGTTTGGCCCATATCCCTCCAAACCTCTCCTATCCATGTACCTGTCTAACTTTGTCCTGAGCGTTAGCATAGTCCCAGCCTCAACTACCTCCTCCGGCAGATCCTTCCACACACCCATTACCTTTTGTGTGAAAGAGTTGCCGCTCAGATTCCTGTTAAATCTTCTACCCTTCACCTTGAACCTACTGTATCTCCTGTGGTCCTCGATACGCCATCTCTGGGCAAGAGACTCTGTACATCTATGCGATCGATTCCTCTCATTATTCTGCCTGTCCCGCTGAGTTAGTCCGGCATCTGTGTCTATCATGATCACAATCATTAATGCTAGATTTTAAACACTCCCCAAACATTAAACATGGCCTTGGCGCCCTTTACGTGCCCTGGGTATGTAACACAAACGACATCACTGGGACTAATCACATGTGAGAATAAAGTATTTATTCAATCATAATAATGCAGGAACAGAGGGAGTGTTAGATCTTGGGAGGTCATGTTGCAGTTGTACACGACGTTGGTGAGATTGTATTTAGAGTATTTAGAGTATTCTGTTCAGTTCTGGGCATCATGTTATAGGAATTATATTGTCAAGCTTGAAAACGGGTCAGAGACGATTTATGAGGATGTTGCCAGGACTAGAGGCTGTGAGCTATAGGGGGAGGTTGAGTAGGCTGGGTCTCGTTTCTATGTTTCTATTGTTTAATCTTTAGTCTGAATAAGGGTCTCAATAGACACTGGACAAGGTGCCAATAGACAACCGACAATGAGACAATAGGTGCAGGAGTAGGCCATGCGGCCCTTCAAGCCAGCACCGCCATTCAATATGATCATGGCTGATCATCCACAATCAGTACCCCGCTCCTGCCTTCTCCCCATATCCACTGACTCCGCTATCTTCAAGAGCCCTATCCAGCTCTCTTATGAAAGCATCCAGAGAACCGGCCTTCACCGCCCTCTGAGGCAGAGAATTCCACAGACTCACAACTCCCTGTGTGAAAAAGTATTTCCTCATCTCCGTTCTAAACGGTTAACCCCTTATTCTTAAACTGTAACCCATGGTTCAGGACCCCCCCCCCCCCAACATCGGGAACATGTTTCCCATCTCTAGCGTGCCCAAGCACTTAACAATCTTATATGTTTCAATGAGATCCACTCTCGTCCTTCTAAACTCCAGAGTGTACAAGCCCAGCCGCTCCATTCTATCAGATTATGACAGTCCCGCTATCCCGGGAATGAACCTTGTAAACATATGCTGCATTCACTCAATTTCAAGAATATCGTTCCTTAAATTGGCAGACCAAAACTGCACACAATACTCCAGGAGAGGTCTCACTAGCGCACTGCACAATTGCAATAGGACCTCTTTGCTCCTATACTCAACTCATCTTGTTAAGAAGGCCAACATGCCATTCACTTACTTCACTGCTTGCTGTGTACCTGCATGCTTACTTTCACTGACTGGTGAACAAGGACCCCCCAGATCCCGTTGTCCTTCCCCGTTTCCCAACTTGACAACATTTAGATAATAATCTGCTTTCCTATTTTTGCCACCAAAGTGGATAACCTGATATGTATCCACATCTAGTCGAGACGTCACCCATTCCTTCTCTCCAGAGATGCTGCCTGTCCCGTTGAGTTGCACCCTAGGATTGTGTCTCCCTAGGATTGGAACCAGATTCTGCAGTTACATGTTTTTTAAAATCTTTATTCCGTCCGCAGAACGGCTGGCGAATGTTAGTCTCCAATCCAACATTTCCAAGCTGGTGGAACACCGAGATTCCGTCCTGTTGACGTGCAGCCCCCAGGGAACTCAACTGAAGCGGGAATGGTTATTCAACAATCAATCCATCCAACAGAATGACAGGATAAATATATCCGGAGACACTCTGCTAATTGACCGAGTAAACAGGGCCGACACAGGTGCATCGTAAGCAATGGACTGAACAACGGCAGCGCGGAGACCTCCCTGGTGGTTTTCTGTAAGTACAGAGGCATTCCAAGTCTTTCGATTTAATTTAGTATTAGTAATAGGGCGGTCACGGTGGCGCAGCCGCAGAGTTGCTGCCTTACAACGAATGCAGCGCCGGAGACCCGGGGTCGACCCCGACTACGGATGCTGTCTGTACGGAGTTTGTTCATTCTCCCCGAGATCTGCGAGTTCCCGAAGTTGGGAGAGTCCAGAACCAGGGGTCACAGTTTAAAAATAACGGGTGGCCCATTTAGGGCTAGGATGCGGAAAAACGTTTTTACCCAGAGAGTTGTGAATCTGTGGAATTATCTGCCACAACAGGTAGTGGAGGACAATTCCCTGGATGTTTTCAAGAGAGAGTTAGATAGAGCTCTTGGGGCTAATGGAGTCAAGAGATATGGGGGATAAACAGGAACGGGGTACTGATTGTGGATGATCAGCCATTATCATATTGAATGGTGTTGCTGGCTCCAAGGGCCTAATGACCTTCTCCTGCACCTATGTTCTATGTGTCTATGTTTAGTTTACATTTATATGTGATAGGTGCAAATAAGGCCATTTGGCCCATCAAGTCTACTCCGCCATTCAATAACGGCTGATCTATCTGGCCAGGGTGGTGTGGGTCTTCGATGATGTTGGCTGCCATTTGGAGGCAGCGACTGCGATAGATCCCTTCGATGGTGGGGAGCTCAGTGCCGGTGACGGACTGGGTAGTGGTCACAACATTCTGCTTTCTTTTCCGCTCCTGGACGTTCAAGTTGCCGAATCAAGCCACGATGCAACCGGTCAGCAGGCTCTCTACTGTGCACCTGTAGAAGTTAGAGAGAGTCCTCCTTGAGAAACCGATTCCCCGTAATTTTCTCAGGAAGTAGAGGCGCTGATGTGCTTTCTTGATGATTGCATCAGTGTTCTCGGACCAGGAAAGATCTTCAGAGATGTGCACGCCCAGGAATTTGAAGCTCTTGACCCTTTCAACCATCGACCCGTTGATATAAACGAGACTGTGGGTCCCCATCCTACTTCTTCCATAGACCACAACCAGTTGCTTGGTTTTGCTGGTGTTGAGTCCAGGTTATTGTGCTGGCACCATATGGACAGTTGCTCGATCTCTCTTCTGTACTCCGACTCATCCCCATCAGTAATACGTCCAACATCAGTGGTGTCGTCAGCGAACTTGATGATAGAGTTCGCACTGTGACCGGCTACGCAGTCATGAGTATGGAGTGAGTACAGCAGGAGGCTGAGAACGCAGGCTTGAGGTGCTCCCGTGCTGATTGTTATCGAGGATGACACATTTCCAATACGAACATACGGCAGGCATATCACCCTCAGCATTTTCCATCCAATTACCTATCTGTGTGTATTTTAAATGGTGTTGTTGTACCTACCTCAGCTATCTCCTCTGCCAGGTCGTACCACACACACACACACACACACTCCTCTCTGAGTGAAAAGTGTGTACCTCAAATTCAAAGTCAATTGTATTCGTCACATGCACATTACATGTAGTTAAATGGCATAAAACAGCAAGGCTGTAACAGCGAGGCTTCATCGTGGCCCACATTTGGAATATTGTGAGCAGTTGTGGGCGAGAGAGAGCACGTATAGGTACAGAGTGCTGGTGTAGCTCATCGGGACAGGTGGCATCTCTGGAGAACGTGGATACGTCATTTTTCACGTTCTCCTGAGAAACTGCCTGACCCGCTGTGTTACTCCAGCACTTTGTACCGATCCATGTTCTCCAGAGATGCTGCCTCGACCGCCTACAGTCGAGCCATTTACAGTGTATAGTTACATGATAAGCGAATAACGTTTAGTGCAAGGTAAAGCCAGCAAAGTCCGATCAAGGACAGTCCGAGGGTCACCAATGAGGTAGATAGTAGATCAGGACAATAGAAATATTTTGTGATGCAAAACCAAAAGAAGAGGAACTCACTATACGTGTGTGTGTGTGTGTGTGTGTGTGTGTGTGTGTGTGTGTGTGTGTGTGTGTGTGTGTCGGTGTGTGTGTGTCGGTGTGTGTGTGTCGGTGTGTGTGTGTCGGTGTGTGTGTGTCGGTGTGTGTGTGTCGGTGTGTGTGTGTCGGTGTGTGTGTGTCGGTGTGTGTGTGTGTGTGTGTGTCGGTGTGTGTGTACCTGTGTGTGTGTGGCTGTGTGGTGGGGGGGGGGGGGGGCTTCTATGGAAAGAGGAACAACACAGAACCGGCAGAAACATAAAAAAGCCAAACACTTGCGCGGGCTAGTTCATACAACTGATAAACAAGACCCTTAAATCTCCTTTTAAGGTGTTCCCCTTTCTGACATTGAACCCGTGCGCTTTCAGTGGGGCGGATGGAGTTAGCGGTCAGCAAGGGGTCCAATCATCTGCGGCGCCGCCTTTGACTGGACTCCAGTCAGCTGAAGCTGAAAGCAGGAAGCGCGGCTCAGTGTGTGAGTGTCACCGAGACGGACGCTGCTCGCACGGGATGGCGCTGCTGCCGCTGACCGCGCTCGCCTTTTGCCTCGTCATGTCCACGGGTGAGCTTCACTCTCTCAGACCGGCACCGCGGTAGTTTGTCGCCGAGCGGGGTCGCGGGGAACGGCAGAATTAAATTCAAACGAGTGTACTCACGGGCTGGGATAAGAATGGATGTTGAGAGGATGTTTCCACTTCGTGGGGGGAGTCTAGGACCTGAGGTCACAGCCTCGGAATTAATTTAAACTGACTTAACGGAATTGACTGATGATGAGCGTTTGTCGGCTCTGGGATAGACAATAGACAATAGACAATAGGTGCAGGAGGAGGCCATTCGGCCCTTCGAGCCTGCACCACCATTCACTGTGATCATAGCTGATCATCCACAATCAGTACCCCGTTCGTGTCTTCGCCCCATATCCCCTGACTCCGCTATTTTAAGAGCCCTGTCTAGCTCCCTCATGAAAGTATCCAGAGAACCTGCCTCCAAAATGAGGCAGACCATTCCACAGGCTCACCACTCTCTGTGAGAAAAAGTGTTTCCTCGTCCACGTTCTAAATGGCCGACCCCTTATTCTTAAACTGTGGCCCCTGGTTCTGGACTCCCCCGACATCGGGAACATGTTTCTTGCCTCTAGCGTGTCCAAACCCTTAGCAATCTTATATGTTTCAATGAGATATCCTCTCAACCTTCTAAACTCCAGAGTGTACAAACCTAGCTGTTCCATTCTCTCAGCATATGACTGTCCCACCATCCCGGGAATTAACCTTGTGAACCTACGCTGCTTCCATCAATAGCAAGAATGCCCTTCCTCAAATTAGGGGACCAAAACTGCACACAATACTCCAGGTGTAGTCTCACTGGGGCTCTGTACAACTGCAGAAGGACCTCTTTGCTCCTATATTCGATTCCGCTTGTTATAAAGGGTAAGATGCCATTCGCTTTCTTCACTGCCTGTTGTACCTGCATGTTTACTTTCATAAACAGATGAACTAGGACCCCCAGATCCCGTTGTACTTCCCCTTTTCCCAACTTGACGCCATTTCGATAGTAATCCGCCTTCCTGTGTTTGCTACCAAAGTGGATAACGCCACATTTATTCGCATTAAACTTCATCTGCCATTCATCTGCCCACTTCCCCAACCTGTCCAAGTCACCTTGCATTCTCATAGCATCCTGCTCACAGTTCACAAGGCCAGCCAGTTTTGTGTCATCTGCAAATGTTACTTTGAATACTTTCATCCAAATCATTGATGTATATTGTAAATAGCTGCGGAGCCAGCAGCGAGCCTTGCGGTTCCCCACTAGTCACCCCTGCCATGCTGAAAGGGACCCGTTAATCCCCACTCTTTCTTTCCTGTCTGCCAACCACCTCTCTATCCAGAACTGGAGTAACACAGCGGGACAGGCAGCATTTCTGGGCAGAAAGAATGGGTGAAATTTCGGGTCGAGACCCTTCTTCTGACCAGGGCAGAGCGGCTTCCGTTTGCAGTTGGGTTTCCACCGCGGTCGGATGTCGGCTGCTGCTGAGATTGGGCAGAGAATGGGTATCTGTGCCGAACCAGTGACTGATCTCCCCACTCCCCTCTCGTTGTGATTAAAATCAGGCGGCGGCCTTGCCAAAAAGAGCAAGAAAAACTACTCTCTGGTGCAGCAGTTGGGCCCAAACTTCCCATTAGTGCAGGAAGGAACTGCAGATGCTGGTTTAAACTGAAGACAAACTTAAGAAAGAGAACACTAGTGTGTGCATGGTAGTGTTAGTAGGCGGAGATCGTTTGTCGCTACCGGCTCGGTGGGTCGAAGGGCCTGTTTCCTCGCTGTATCTCGAAACTAAACTAAAAGGACAGAATTGTAGATGTTGTGAATGTGGATTTCATCAAGGCAGTGCTCACCTGGTGATACGGATCTAAACATAGAAACATAGCAAATAGGTGCAGGAGGAGGCCATTCGTCCCGTCGAGCCGGCACCGCCATTCAATATGATCATGGCTGATCATCCAAAATCAGTTTCCTGTTGATGCTTTCTCCCCACACCCATTGATTCCGAAGAGCTAAATCTGACTATTTTGAATACGTCCAGTGAATTGGCCTCTAATTCCTTCTGTGGAAGAGAATTCCACAGGTTTTCAATTCTCTGGGTGAATATTGTTGTTCCCATCTCAGTCCTAAATGGCCGACCATTTATTGCTAAACGGTGTGAGACCCCTGGTTCTAGACTCCCCCAACACGGGGAACATTTTTCCTGCCTCTAGCGTGTCAAAACCATTAATAATCTTATATCTTCGCATAAGATCCCCTCCCATCCATCTAAACTCCAGAATATACACGCCGAGCCTCTCCATTCGCTCAGGATATGACAGTCCCGCCATCCCGGGAATTAACCTGGTGAACGTACTCTACACTATCTCAATTGGAAGAATGTCCGAGCTCAAATTAGGGAAACAAAATTACACACAATACTCCAGGTGTGGTCTGGCCATGGCCCTGTACAACTGCAGAAGGACCTCTTTGCTCTAATGCTTAACACCTCTTGTTAAAAGGACCAACATGCCATTCGTTTTCTTCACTGCCTGCGTTCTTACTTTCATTTACTTATGGACAAGGACCCAAGATCCCGTTGTACGCCCCCTTTTCCCAACTTGACACCATTCAGATAATAATCTGCCTGCCTGTTTTTGCCACCAAACCTCGGCTAGAGCAGCGTCGCTTGTGGTGAAACCAGCTAGTGATTTATATCCGTGAAAATATAACACAGCGATGGAGTTAACCAGGTGATGATATTAACCAGCGAACTCTGGGCGTGAAAGGAACGAGGAGAGTCTCACGGTGGCACAGCAGTAGATTTGATGCCAAACAGTGAATGCAGCGCCGGAGACCCGGGTTCCATCCCGAATTCGGCTGCTGTCTGTACGGAGTTTGCACGTGTGTGTGTATATATCTGTGCGCACACACACACATACCCACACACACACATACACACACACACACACACACACACACATATATATATATATATGTATATATATACACACAGATACACACACACATATATATGTGTGTATATATATATGCACACACATATATATGTACATTATATATATGCACACATATATATGTGTATGCATATATATACACACATATATGTGCGTGTGTATATATCTCTCCGTGTGTGTATATATATACATATATAAATGTATATATGTGTGTGTGTGCGTGCATATATATACACACATATGTGTGTGTGTGTGTGTGTGTGTGTGTGTGTCTGTGTGTGTCTGTGTCTATTTGTATATATGTGTGTGTTCATATCTGTGTGTATATATGTACATAGATCAATATAATAAAAACTCATATCTTGACCACTTCCTGTTTGCACTGCTTATTGATTTTAGAAAAGACACTACCACTTAAGGTTGTGATTTATGGCCATCTTACTCAGAGTCACTCCCCCCCCCCCCCCCCCCGCCCCGCTGCGCAGGACAAGAGGATTTTCCCATCGATGAAACATGAAAGACTTATTGATGATTAAATAATGTTGGGATTTTCTCTCCTGTCAATCACATGGGGAGAGCGAGGGGCTATAATACCTGGAAGCGTGGACTTCCCCAGTCTCTGCAAGATGGGGGACCGAGAGGTCACGACTCTCAGTCTGAGCTGTGAATAACACTAAACATATGTCTACTAAACTGTGAGTGGTTTTACAGACCTGTGAGTGCGCTTAATGTGTTTTGAAAATGTAATTTGAAAATGTAGTCTGAAACTCTAGTTTAAAAATGTAATTTGAAAATGTGGTTGGTTTCAGAATGCAAATGTGGTTGGTTTCAGAATGCAAAAGTGGGTGGTATGAAAATTCAAAAGTGGTTGATTTGAAAATTCAAAAGTGGTTGGTGGTTTGAAAATGCAAAAGTGGTTGGTGGTTTGAAAATGCAAAAGTGGTTGGTGTTTGAAAATGCAAAAGTGGTAGGTGTTTGAAAATGTAAAAGTGGTTGGTGGTTTGAAAATGCAAAAGTTGTTGGTGGTTTGAAAATACAAAAGTGGTTTGTCGTTTGAAAATGCAAATGTGGTATTTGGTGGTTTGAAAATGCAAATGTGTTAGTTGATGGTTTGAAAATGCAAAAGTGGTGGTTGGTGGTTTGATAATACAAAAGTGGTGGTTGGTTGTTGAAAATGCAAAGATTAAAAGTCAAAACGTGAACCCTTCCTTTTTGCACTGTATGTTTATTTTAGGGGAAAATAACACTACCGCTTACGGCTGTGTTTTTTGGCCATCTTAGTCCCCCTCCAGCTGTCAGGCCAGAGGATTTTCCCATCGATTATAAATAAAAGATATTAATGTTTAAAAAATGTTAAGATTCTCTCTCCTGTTAATCACGCCATGAAGGCCACGCCGATTTAGTGGGAGGGGGAGGGACTATAAAACACTGAAGTGTGGGCGTGGCTTAGTCTCTGCAAGATGGGGGAGGGGTCAGGACTCTTTGCCTGAGCTGTGAATCAACTGAACTCTGAATGTCTATTGAACTGTGAGTGTGTTCGTATGTGTTTTTGTATGTAGTTTCATGGTGGCCTTGCACCCAGCGTGAAGTGTTATGAAACTGCATTCAAATTCGGTGGCCTTGCATCCTGCTTGAATTGGAATGAAACTGCACTTGCATTTGATGGCCTTGCACCCTGCTTGAAAGGGTATGAAACTGCACTAGAATTTGGTTCCCTTGCACACTGCTTGAAAGGGTATGAAGCTGCATTTGAATTTGGTGACCTTGCACCCTGATTGAAATAGCATGGAACTGCACTTGAATTTGGCGACCTTGCACCCTGCTTGGAATGGCATGAAACTGCACTTGAATTTGGTGGCCTTGCACCCTGCTTGAAATAGTAATAAACTGCATTTGGTTGCCTTGCACCCTGCTTGAAATGGAATTTCAAGGAATAGCCGTGAGTCAACTGCCAGCCCACCAGCCGTGGGAGAGCTGCCAGCACACCAGGCTTGAGTGACAGAGCTGCATGCCCACAATTTCCATACTAGCCCTCTGAAAACATGTCCCTTTAGCCCATAACACCCATACTAGTGCTGCGGAAAGCCCCCGCCCCCCTCCCACTGGC
The DNA here is from genome assembly GCA_035221665.1 of Okamejei kenojei. Lineage (NCBI taxonomy): Eukaryota > Metazoa > Chordata > Chondrichthyes > Rajiformes > Rajidae > Okamejei > Okamejei kenojei. The sequence continues at coordinate 30,465 of JAVHYY010000219.1, read as the reverse complement.
CATCAATTTGGAATTGGTGTATAGGTGGAATATTGCGTTGATGGACCAGCCCTCCAATTCCAAATTGGTGGCCAGTGGGGGGCGGGACTTTTCTGGAGTGCAGTTTATATGTGGATATGTATAAATGTGTGTGTGTGTGTGTGTGTGTGTGTGTGTGTGTGTGTGTGTGTGTGTGTGTGTGTGTGTGTGTGTGTGTGTGTGTGTGTGTGTGTGTGTGTTTATAGATATGTGTGTGTGTGTGTGTGTGTGTGTGTGTGTGTATGTGTGTATATATATATATCTGTATCTGTATATACATATATGTATATGTAACTATATATAATATATATATATATATATATGTATCTATATACAAACACACACACACACACACACGCGCATATATATATATATATATATATATATATATATATATAGATATAGATATAGATATAGATATAGATATAGATATAGATAGATATAGATTCATATATACAGTGGCTTGCAAAAGTATTCATACGCCTTGAACTTTCCCACATTTTGTCTGTTACAACCACAAACGTAAATGTATTTTATTGGGATTTTATGTGATAGACCAACACAAAGTGACGCATAATTGTGAAGTGGAAGGGAAATGATACATGGTTTTCTTTTTTTTTTTACAAACAAAGAACTGAAACTGCCTTCTCTCCATATCCATTGACTCCCTTTACTCCGCCTCCTTTAAGAGCCCTATCTAGCACCATCTGCACTAGTTCTAGACCAGGAGAATCGAGGACCGGAGGGCATCGGTTCACAATGAATTGGAAAAGATTTAATGGTAATCTGAAGAGTAAGAAACAGTTGGACAGGTACATGAATATGGCAGGTTTAGCGGATATGTGCCAAACGCGGGCAGGTGGGACTAGAATAGATTGGGAATATTGGCTGGCATAGGCACGTTGGGCCGAAGGACCTGTTTCCATAGACTCACAATACGCTGGGTGAAAAGGTTTTTCCTCATCTCAGTCCTAAATGGCCGACTCCTTATTATGAATCTGTGTGACACTTGGTTCTGGACTCCCACAGCATGAGTTACATTTTCCCGCCTCAAACGATTTAAATATTTTATATGTTTCTATAAGGTCCACTCTCATCCTTCTAAATTCCAGTGAATAGAAGTCCAGTCGACCCATTCGTTCCTCATTTATCAGTGCCGCCATCCCGGGTATTAACCTGGTGATTCTGATGCTGTTTCTGTGCTTGCGTTTTCGTTAGCGGCTGTTCCAGAGACCGGGTCTTGTCTCACTCCTGGCGCCGTCGTTGGCATCGTTGTCGGCCTAATTGCTGCCTGTTTGATCGGCGGAGTCTGCGGTTGGCTGGTCGCCAGGAAGACGATCGGGTAAATGCGTTTGCTGCAGAATTTTTAGCTTCGACCTTTGATATAGATTGGGGCAATTTTCCCAAACTTATCTTGACATCCGAGGTAGAACATATGCTGCATAAACTTAGCGGGTGGGGCAGCATCAATGGAGCGAAGGAATTGGCGACGTTTTCGGGTCGAGACCCTTCTTGAAACTGATGTGGGGGTGGTGGAGTGGGGGGGGGGGGGGTAGAAGAAGAAAGGGAGAGGCGAGGACAGTGGTCTGGGAAGTGGAGGGGAAGGATGGAGAAAGCAAGGGCTACCTGAAATTGGAGGGCAATGTTCATACCGCTGGGGTGAGAATTTCCCAAGCGAAATATGAAGTGCTGCTTCTCCAATTTGCGGTGGGACTCACTCTGGCCATGGAGGAGGTCCTGGAGAAAAATGTCCCTTACGGAAATTCGAAGGTGCAAAGGTGTCGGAGAGCTCTCTTTGTAAATGTCATCAATGGTTGAGGTAATGCAATATAGTGGTTTGTTACAGCGGTAATCTGAGATGTGTGTGTGTGTGTGTGTGCCGGTGGGGGGGGGGGGGGGGGGGGGTGGTCTGCGCATGACTTAGTGTTATAGAGTCACAGAGTGAAACAGGGCGGATACAGGCTCATCGGCCCAACCTGCGCACACAAGCCAACATGTCCCAGCTACACTATTCCCACCTGTTCGCGGTATATGGTCCATATATCTCCAAACCCGTCCTACACATATACTGGTCTAACTGTTGGGATAGTCACTGCCTCATCCGTCGCCTCTCGGAGCTTGTTCCATACACCCACCACCCTTTGTATTCCCTTCACGATTTTATATGCCTATATGAGATAGACACATAGAAAGTTAGCAACATAGAAGTTAGGTGTAGAAGGAGGCTATTCAGCCCTTCGAGCCAGTACCGCCATTCTTTGTGATCATGGCTGATCGTCCCCAATCAATATCCAGTGCCTGCCGTCTGCCCATATCCCTTGAATCCACTAGCCCCTAGAGCTCCATCTAACTCTCTCTTAAATCCATCCAGGGATTTGGCCACCACTGTCCTCTGTGGCAAGGAATTCCACAAATTCACAACTTTCTGGGCGAAAACGTTTTTTCTCTCGTCAGTCTTAAATGGCCTCCCGTTTATTCTAAGACTGTGGCCCCTGGTTCTGGACTCGTCCAAGACTGGGCACATTTTTCCTGCATCTAGCTTGTCCAGTCCTTTTATAATTTTATATGTTTCTATACGATCCCCCCTCAGCCTTCTAAACATTAGTGAAGACAAGCCTAGTATTTCCAACCTTTCCTCATATGACAGTCCCGCCATCCCAGGGATCAATCTCACGAACCTACGTCGCACTGCCTCAATCACAAATTAGGAGACCAAAACTGTACCCAATACTGCAGATGTGGTCTTACCAGAGGCTTATACAGATCATATGAATAGAGTTGTTGCCTCACAGCGCCAGAGACCCGGGTTCGATCCCGACTACGGGTGCTGTCTGTACGGAGTTTGAACGTTCACCCCGTGATCTGCGTGGGTTTTCACCAAGATCTCCGGTTTCCTCGCACACACCAAAGACGGGCAGGTTTTTAGGTTAAACTCCTTGATGTATGTAAAATGCCTCTCGCCTGTGTAGGATAGTGTTAATGTGCGGGGATCGCTGGTCTGCGCGGACTCGGCGGGCCGAAGGGCCTGTTTCCGCGCTGTATCACTTCATCTGAACTAAACGATAAGTTGACATTGTTCCCTGTATATATTTATATAGGCCGAAATCCGAGACGAAATACGACGTGAACAGGAGCCTAAGGGAACAGAGTGAGTGAATTCTGAGTGAGACCCTGAATTAAAGGGGGTTCCTTTAGGAAGGAGATGAGGAGGAATTTCTTCAGTCAGAGGGTGGTGAATCTGTGGCATTCTTTGCAACAGAAGGCTGTGGATTATGGGGAGAGGCAGGATAAAGGAGTTAGGAGGGAGAGATAGATCAGCGATGATTAAATGGCTGAGTAGACTGGCTGAACGTGGACAGATACAAAGTGCTGGAGTACCTCAGCGGGTCAGGCAGCATCTCTGGAGAACATGGTTATGTGACGCTTCGGGTCGAGACCCATCCTCGGAACTCATCAAGTTGACGTGAGAGCGGGGAATGGAAATATCAGCTTGTGAAAAGTGATGTCTGCGGTATTAAGACATTCATCTGATTTCAGTTACTAGTCCCGTTTTCACTGCATAATGGGTCCGTTACCGGGGAGGGAATTGGAGATACCAGACAGCTAGTACAGTGGAGAAGGGCCGAATAATCTTTCTTTACGCTGGACAAATGATTCTGGTGCGCTTACTTCGTGACTAAACTGGGGTGGAAAATTGGATAAGTAAGTATGCAGATGATACTAAGATAGGTGGAGTTGTGGATAATGAAGTAGATTCTCAAAGTCTACAGAGAGATTTGGGCCATTTGGAAAAGTGGGCTGAAAGATGGCAGATGGAGTTTAATGCTGATAAGTGTGAAGTGCTACATCTTGGCAGGACAAATCAAAATAGGACGTACATGGTAAATGGTAGGGAATTGAGGAATGCTGTGGAACAGAGGGATCTAGGAATAACTGTGCATAGTTCCCTGAAGGTGTAGAATCGCATGTAGATAGGGTGGTAAAGAAAGCCTTTGGTGTGCTGGCCTTTATAAATCAGAGCATTGAATATAGGAGTAGGGAAGTAATGTTAAAATTGTACAAGGCATTGGTAAGACCAATTCTGGAGTATGGTGTACAATTTTGGTCGCCTAGTTATAGGAAGGATGTCAACAAAATAGAGAGAGTACAGAGGAAATTTACTAGAATGTTGCCAGGGTTCCAGCAACTATGTTACAGAGAAAGGTTGAACAAGTTAGGTCTTTGTTCTTTGGAGCGCAGAAGGTTAAGGGGGGACTTGATTGAGGTCTTTAAAGTGATGAAAGGGATAGACAGAGTTGACGTGGATACGTTTTTCCCATTGAGGGTAGGGAAGTTTCAAACAAGAGGGCATGAAATGAGAATTAAGGGACAGAGGTTTCGGGGTAACGTGAGGGGGAACTTCTTTACTCAGAGGGTGGTGGCTGTGTGGAATCAGCTTCCAGCAGAAGTGGTGGAGGCAGGATCGATTTTAACATTTAAGAGTAAAGTGGATAGGTATATGGACGTGAAGGGAATGGAGGGGTATGGTCTGAGTGCAGGTAGATGGGACTAGGGGAAAACAAATGGTCGGCACGGACTGGAAGGGCCGAGAGGGCCTGTTTCCGTGCTGTAATTGTTATATGGTTATATGGTTAAACGCGTTGTTATTTTCCGCAGCTACCTCGGCCATAGATGCCGGGAACGGACTGGGAACCTATGAAAACCTCCCGGGTAATAAACAGGTTGGTACCTGCTGTTCTTTCATGAGATGAGTTTGTTCTTTTGTAAAAGTGACAGTGGGGTTGTGGAACCGCGCTTGGAATTGTCCTCGTTACAGTAATGTACTCGGGACACCAGGCTTCCTGCTCTGACTCGTTTGTGAGAAGCCTTTAACTTTCTCACGAACTAATGGCCAGACTATGAAATCCATTGGCACAGAAGGCTGTTGAGTCAAGAGGCAAGAGTGTGTTATCGTCATGCGTCCCAGACAGGAAAATGGAATTCTTGCTTGCTGCCGCACAACAGAATATGTTATCATAGTAAATAAGGTGAGAACAAAAAGTTCGGTGCGTAAATATACACACTCACTAGGGTCCTGTACAACTACAGATGGACCTATATGCTCCTATATTCAACGCCTCTGGTTATGATGGCCAACATGCGATTCGCTTTCTTCACTGCCTACTGTTCCTGCATGCTTACTTTCATTGACTGATGAACAAGGACCCCCGCAGATCCCGTTGTAATTCCCCTTTTCCCAACTTGATACTATTTAGATAATAATCCGCCTACCGGTTTTTGCTACCAAAGTGGATAACCTCACAGTTATCCACATTAAACTGCATCTGCCATGCATCTGCCCACCCACCCAAACTGTCCAAGTCACCCTGCTTTCTCATAGCATCCTCCTCACAGTTCACACTGCCACCCAGCTTTGTGTCATCTGCAAATTTGCTCATGTGTAGTCAAAAGTGTTTTACCGTCATATCCTAGATAGGACAATTGAATTCTTACTTGCTGCAGTACAACAGAATATGTAAACATAGTACATAACGGGACAAAAACATGTTCAGTGCGTATATATACACATGCACACATACTCAATAAATAAACAAATATAGTGCAATAATAATAATAGTCTGTTGAAGTTCAGACCTTATTTGTTGTCGTGTTTAATAGTCTGATGGCTGTAGGGTAGAAGCTGTTCCTGAACCTGTACGTTGCACTTTTCAGGCTCCTGTACCTTATTCCCCATGGCAGGGGTGAAATGAGTGTGTGGCCAGGATGGTGGGGGTCTCTGATGATGTTGGATGCCTTTTTGAGGCAGCGACTGCGATAGATCCCTTCGACGGTGGGGAGGTCGGAGCCGGTGGTGGACTGGGCAGTGGTCACAACTTGTTGCCGTCTTTTCCGCTCCTGGACGCTCAAGTCAACGGATATTCTAAAGGCAGAGATTCTTGATTGGTACGGGGAGTCAGAGGTTATGGGGAGAAGGCAGGAGAATGGGGTTAGGAGGGAGAGATTGATCAGACGTGATTGAACGGTAGAATAGACTCGACGGGCTGAATGGCCTAACCCTGTTTCTTTGGCTGATGATCTGATGAAGGCCTGGTGTCGCCAGGAAAAATTACATTCTGGAAATGCACGGAATTATTCTGAACTGAGCGCCCGAGTTAGAGAGTTTCTACTGTTGAAATAGACCCTTCGGCCCAACTTGCCCACAACGACCAACATGCCCCATCTACACTAGTCCCACCAGCCCGCGTTTCTCCCGTATTTCAGGCCCAAAACCTGACTATGTTTCTATCCATGTACCTGTCTAAATGTTTCTTAAACGTTGGGAAGTTCCCAGCCTCAATTACATTCTCCGGTAGCGTGTTCCATACACCCACCACCCTCTATGGATGAGATGGTGAATCTTGGCCAGCAGCGACGGGTGCGACGGAAGGGCCCGTCTCCGTGCTCCGAGTTCTGGAAGTGGCGGCGCTGCCTGGCAGCTGCGACTCGCCTCCAGTCCGTCAGATTTTTTTCGTTTTGTTGTTGTTTTCTTTTGTCTGTTTTAGTTAAATTTAGTTTATTGGATTGTGTATGTGTGGGAGGGAGGGGTGGGTGGGAAGGAATGGGCGACGTTTCCAGTCCAGACCCTTCTTCAGACTGATGTCAGGGGAGGGGGCGGGACAGAGATAGTCCCAACCTCAACTACCTCCCCCGAATGAAGGAGGGTCTCGACCCGAAACGTCACCATTTCCTACTCTCCGGAGATGCTGCCTGTCCGGCTGAGGCAGTCCATCTTTTTGTGTCTATCTTCCGTGTAAACTAACATCTGCCACCTGCACGTAATTCAGACGGTATTGTGTTTAACGTTGCAGGGAATTACTCACGCGCCAGCTGCAGATTCCACCTATATGGTAAGATAATTACTTGTGTTGATTCCTTTTGAAGTAAATGATCCAGGTGGAAGGCGGCTCGGTGGCACAGCGGGTAGTGTTGCGGTCTCACAGCGCCAGAGACCTGGGATCCGAAATGTGTATCAAGGAACTGCAGATGCTGGTTTAAACCAAAGATAGACGCAAAATACTGAAGAAGGGTCTCGCCCCGAAACATCACCCATTTCTTCTCTCCAGAGATGCTGCCTGTCCCCCTGATTTACTCCAGCTCTTCGTGGCTGTCTTCGATCACACCGACATGTGCTTGTCTGTACGGAGTTTGTACGTTCTCCACTTGAACCGCGAGGGTTTCTCCTGGTGCTCCAATTTCCTTCCATTCCTGGTCGTCCCCAAATGTTGACTAAACCGAAGACGCCCTCTAGCGTAGGTAGTTTAAAATGCTGGAGAAACTCAGCGGGTGAGGCAGCATCTATGGAGAGGAGGAATAGGTGACGTTTTGGGTCGAGACCCTTCTTCAGACTGATGCTGGGGTGGTGGGGGCGGGAAGAAGAATGGAAGAGGCGGAGACAGTGGGCTGCGGGAGAGCTGCGAAGGGGAGGGGAGGGGAAGGGGAGGGAGAAGGCAAGGACTACCTGAAATAGGAGGTCAATGTTCATATCGCTGGGGTGTAAACTACCCAAGCGAAATATGACGTGCTGCTCCTCCAATTTACGGTGGGACTCACTCTGGCCATGGAGGAGGCCCAGGACAGAAAGGTCGGATTAGGAACGGGAGGAGCAGTTGAAGGTCTGAGCCTCCGCGAGATCAGGTTGGTTATTGCGAACCGAGCGGGGGTGTTGGGCGAAGCAATCGCCAAGCCTACGCTTGGTCTCACCGATGTAGAGCAGCTGACACCTAGAGCAGCGGATGCAATAGATGTGGTTGGAGAAGGTGCAGGTGAACCTCTGCCGCACCTGGAAAGACTGCTTGGGTCCTTGGATGGAGTGGAGGGGGTGGGGTAAAGCTACAAGTGCAGCATGTCCTGCGGTTGCAAGGGAAAGTACCAGGGGAGGGAATGGTTAGAGTGGGAAGGGACGAATTGACCAGGGAGTTACAGAGGGAACGGTCGCTGCGGAAAGCCGAAAGGGGAGGAGATGGGAAGATGTGGCCAGTGGTGGGATCCCGTTGGAGGTGGCGAGAATGTGGGAGGATAATTTGTTGTATGTGACGGCTGGTAGGGTGGAAGGTGAGGGAACTTGTTACGAGTTGGGGGATGCGGAGTGAGAGCAGTTTGACTAAGCCGAAGATGCCATCTAGCGTAATGCAGTTGCCTTGCACCATAGTCTAGCCCTCTCCATATTTGTCTGTAACGATTTGTCCATTTTCAACAGGGACTGAAGCTGGATGATCATTCGGTTTACAGTGAGCTGCAGAGGTAGGCGGGCCGCACCGTCGATCAGCACGTTGTTTCAACAAGGATCACAAGTTCACATTTTCTCAGGTTATAGGAGTAGAATTAGGCCATTCGGCCCATCGAGTCCACTCTGCCACTCAATTATGACTGATCTCTGCCTCCCATTCCCATTTTCCTGCCTTCTCCCCCTAACCCATGACACCCGTTCTAATCAAGGTTTCGCCATCTCCACCTTAAAAAAATATCCACTGACTTTGCCCTCCACCACCCTCTGTGGCAATGACTTCCACGGATTATATTCCATCTGGAGACGTATCCATGTTCTTCTTATTTCCCGGGGCTCCAGAACCAGGGTTCACAGTTTATGACGAAGGGGAAGGCCAGTTATAACTGAGATTAGGAAAAACGTTTTCACCCATAGAGTTATGAATCTATGGAGTTCACTGCCACAGAAGGCAGTGGAAGCCAATTAACTGGATGTTTTCTAGAGAAAGTTAGATTTAGCAATTAGAGCTAAAGGAATCAAGGGATATGGGAAGACAGCAGGAATGAGGTACTGATTTTGGATGATCAGTCATGACTGTATTGAATGGCGGTGCTGACTCGAAAGGCCGAACCAAAGATCCTATAGCGAGCAAGTTAGACCACTCCTGCTAAATGCAATGGGCTGACGTGTAGAACGCAACGGGGCAGAACGTGGGCCTTTTTTTTCGTCCATTTCAGTAACCCCACCCGACTTTGTATATCCCTCTCGCAGTGTAATCAGCGTTGCAGGGGAACAGTTTGTGTGTGTGATATAGGGTTAGATTCATCATTCTGTTCATTCATAATACTGTTAACTTTTGTTAAAGATTGTAATGTTAACAAATTATGATTCTGTTAATTGTCTCTTTTTAATGTTTTTTAAAAAAACGTTTCCTATGAAATGGCTCATGTGCTGTGTTTGAGTTGATTCTTGTATTACACTTGCACTCTGTAATTCATCCAATCACACTGTTCACAAGTGCGGTATTTGGAAAAATAATAGCAATATGAAGATTCCAGTTGCTCTACTCTTGGAATGTTCCTTAATGTTACTTCATCATTTATTGTGTCTATGGAATTGTTTTTCAACAATAAAATAGGTCTGGTCTTCCCAATATCCAGAGACTGGAATTAGATCTGTCTGTAATGGTTGGTAAATGAAATATTTAACAAAATAAAATTTGTTTTTGAGCAAATTTACAAATGATGCATAACTTAAGGATGGTTTTATTCAGCGACCATACGACTGCTTAGAATGTGTAGGCAAATAACACACATACACACATATATATATGTGATATATATATATATATATATATATATATATATATGTGTGATATAGATGTATATAATCGTATAACACACACACATATATATATATATATATATATATACAGATTTTTTTATATATCATGATAAACTTTATTTCGGACTCAAAGCCCAGACAAGGGACAACATTACATAAAAATACATTGCAAACCTCCCCGCATCTTTACCCTCGCGTCCCAGCCGTGCTTATCCGGGCCAGATATCCCACACACTGTGCAAGGTACATAGGCATCGTTTTTGCTTTTTATTGTGAGGCAGAGAGGCAGAAACGTCAGAGATGTTGGATAGGTTAATGTCACTCGCTATGACCGGCCGTAAAGTTGGAATTATCTTCTCCAAACTAATATCAATTCCTTTATCGCCGCAGGTCAGGGTTCAATGTCTCTTGGCCTTGAATTCGAGACACTCACGGGGCCATAGTAAGGTTCAGTTTATTGCCATATACACTGAGGTACAGTGAAACGCTTTTGTTGCCTGCTGGACAGTCAGCAGATAGATAAAACATGGTTGCAATCGAAGACCGACACAAATGCTGGAGCGGGACAGGCAGCATCTATGTATTGAAAGAACTAGGGAAGAATGGTCTCGACCCAAAACATCACCCATTCCTTCTCACCAGATATGCTGCCTGTCCCGCTGAGTTACTCCAACATTTAGTGTCTATCTTCGATGGAAAGCAGCATCTGCAGTTCCTTCCTACACAATGGTTAAAATCGATTCATTTTCAGTGTATAGATACATGATAAGGAATAAAGTTTAGTGCAAGGTAAAGCCAGTAAAGTCGGATCAAAGATAGCCCGAGTGTCCCGAAAGAGGTTGATAGTAGTTCGGGACTGCTCTCTGCTCGTGGTAGGATGATTCAGTTGAATGACAACAACTGGGAAGCAACTGTCTCTGAATCTGGAGGTGTGCGTTTTCACACTTTGTTTCTTTTAAAATAATTGTATTAATTTTTTTCAAAAGCAAAAAATAATTATGATAAACATTAACAATGATATTGATACATATGGATAAATATTACATTAACAACAAGTATTACCCAAAACGTTTTTTTAAAAAACTACACTCAGATATCACTAATTTTGTTTGGGATTATAAATCCCACAGAATACAAAGAGCTCATCTGAATAAACCCAAAGTAGTAGGGGGATTATCACTCCCCAACTTTATGTATTACTAATGGTCTGTAAATATCAGAAACATGATCCAATTGCTGGATAACTCTCCCCAGCAATCGGATTGGAGATTATGGAGAGATAGGATTGATCTCGATCTAATATTGGAGCAATCCTTCTCTCCCCAATATCGATGAATAATATAAATCACACACAATAATCCAATTATATACAGTACAATCAGAATTTGGAAACAAATAAAACACAATTTAAAATTAAGAAATTTATCTCTCTTATCTCCTATCGGTAAAAAACCCTAATTTAAACCTTCAACTATAGATAAAGCATTTATACAATGCGAAAGAGCTGGAATTAAAATCTTCGGAGATGTGTATGAATTGGGAAAACTATTATCATTTAAACAAATACAACTAAAATACAATTTGGGAAACAATCAGTATTTTTAATATTTCCAGATCTGTGACTATCTTAAAAAAATACGCACAAGATTATCACAATATGCCCCCAGACTTACTGGAAGAAGTAATGAATACAAAGGCAGAATCAGCAAACCTAATATCATATATATATAATATTATTCTAAATGCAGAAATACCAACAACAGATGGTATCAGGAGAGACTGGGAAAAATAATTAAGTATAGAAACTCCCAAAGAAAGGTGGGAAGAATATTTATTAAACGTGCTTAAATGTTCAATTAATGTAAGACACACCTTAATAAACTTTAGAATCTTACACAGATTTTACTATTCAAAAACTAAAATAAGTAAACTTTTTCCCAACGTCTCCCCTATATGTAATAAATGTCAATGTCAAGAAGCTAATATAGCACACTCGTTTGTCTTTTGTACAAAAATTCAAACATTTTGGACTGAAATTTTTGAAATTTTCACAAAAATATTTAAAGTAAAACTGACCCCGGAAGCAGACTGGATATTCTTCGGGATATCGGAAGATTGCCCTGAATTAAATGTGTTTCAAAAGACTCAATTTGAATATGGCTTAATAACTGGAAAAAAGCTGATCTTAAAATTCTGGAAAAATTCTCTGATACCCACAGTTAATATGTGGATTTCAACTATGTTCGAAACACTACACTTGGAAGATATGAGACTCCGACTAGCAGGACAATCAGACTGTTTCTATAAGACGTGGTCTGCATTTATAAGTCTACTACAAGGATAAGGTGCAAGAATACCTCAAAAAAAGTACCGGTGTCGGGTCTTGGTAAAGCGGGAAGAAAAACTGTCGAGTTGGTAGATTCCTTTTGCGAGATGTTTATAATAAAGTAACTGGCTTTTCTTCTTTCTTTCTCTATCTTTCCCTTTCTCTTTTTTTTCCCTCTCCAGGGTCTATCTCTTAATCTCCGGTCTCTAACTCCTCAAGGGTTGCCTTTCCCTCAGTCACGCTTCTGCACTTTCACATCTCTTTTTCACTTTTCTACTTTCTATGCTGGTATTTTTCTCTCTTTTCTCTCTTTTCTAAAGCATTAAAAAAATTAAGGGGTACAATGACTGTATTACAATACAAGGGATGTACACTGATGTAACTTACAGTACCGCTAATATATGAAGATATAAAACCCACCCAAAAAAAACCAAGTATAACCTAAGTATGAGTTCAGTGTTAAAGTACACATTGGGTATAGACCTCCTGGTCTCTATAGTTAAGTGTTTAATATTGGGTATAGACCTCCCGGTAAATATATTTAAGTGTTTGAAAGATAATTTGTACATATATTAAAAACAAAAAGATAAAAAGATGAAAAGAAAAAAAGAGAAAAAAAGAAAAACAACCCCCCTAAACTAAAATAAGCAAAACAAAATCTGGGCTGCAAAGAATTTCAACAATTTAGGTCCCTGTTGTCGTCAAGTCCGTTCCACCGTATAAAGGTAAAATAGAGCTGATGTCGTACAGCAGGCAAACAGGCCCTTTGGTCCAACTTGCCCATGGCGACCAACATGTCCCATCGAAGCCAGTTCCATTTGCCCGCATTTGGTGCATATCCCTCTCAACATTTCCCATCCAATTACCTATCTGTGTGGATTTTAAATGGTGTTATAGTATGTACCGTAACTACCTCCTCTGACAGCTCGTATTACACACCCACTCCTCTCTGAGTGAAAAGGTTGTCCCTCAAAGTCAATGTAAATTGTATCCGTCACATGTACATTACATGCAGAGAAATGGCAAAAAAAAACGGCAAGGATGTAACGGCGAGGCTTTACCATGGCTCACATTTGGAATATTGTGAGCAGCTGTGGGCGAGAGAGAGAGCACGTGTAGGTACAAAGTGGTGGAGTAGCTCAGCGGGACAGGCAGCATCTCGGGAGAACATGGACAGGTATGAAGTGCTGGAGTAACTCAGCGCGTCTGGCAGCATCTCTGGAGAACGTGGAAACGTCACTTTTCCATGTTCTCCAGGAATGATGCCTGACCCACTGAGTTATTCCAGCACTTTGTACCTATCATTATTCTCCAGAGATGCTGCTTCGACCGCATTCAAACGAGCATTTGCAGCTTATAGATACATGATAAGTGAATAACGTTTAGTGCAAGGTAAAGCCAGCAAAGTCCGATCAAGGATAGTCCGAGGGTCACCAATGAGGTAGATAATAATTCAGGACTGCTCTTCCTTATAATAGGGGATGTATTTTGTGATGTAAAAACAAAAGAAGGGGAATTCAATGCGTTGTTTGTGTGTGTGTGGACGGGAAGATATTGCTGCAGAGTAGGCTATTACACTGTATAGCCATCTAAACCGGGAGCAAGCCTCTTAAACCTCCTTTTAAGGTGTCCCCTCTTCTGACATTAAACCCGTGCGCTTTAAGTGGGGAGGGGCGGAGAGTTAGCGGTCAGTAAGGGGTCCAATCATCTGCGACGCCGCCTTTGACTGGACTTCAGTCAGCTGAAGCTGGAAGCAGGAAGCGCGGCTCAGTGTGTGAGTGTCACCGAGACGGACGCTGCTCGCACAGGATGTCGCTGCTGCCGCTGACCGCGCTCGCCTTTTGCCTCCTCATATCCACGGGTGAGTTTCGCTGTCTCAGCCCGACACAGCGGGTCGCGGGGAACGGCAGAATTAAATTCAACCAAGTGTACACACGGGCCGGGATAACACTGGATGTGGAGAGGACGTTTCCACTTCGTCGTGGGGGGAGGGGGGAGTCTAGGATCAGAGGGCACAGCCTCGCATTTAACTTATGAAGAGTCAATTTATGATAAGGTAACGGAATTAACATGACGAGCGTTTGTGGGCACTGGGCCTGTACTCGCTGGAGTTTAGAAGAACGAGGGGGAACCTCAGTGAAACTTACAGCATAGTCAAAGGCCTGGATAGAGTGGATGTGGAGAGAATGTTTCCACCAGTGAGAGAGTCTAGGATCAGAGGGCAAAGCCTCGGAATTAAAGGGACTATAGTGAATCTGCGGGATTCTTTGCCACAGACAGCGGTGGAGGCCACGTCAGTGGGTATATTTAATGCAGAGATAGATATATTGATGATTAGTGCAGGTGTCAGGGGTTATGGCGAGAAGGCAGGAGAATGGGGTTAGGAGGGAGAGATAGATCAGATAGATGATTGAATGGCGGGGTAGCCCTGATGGGCAGAATGGCCTAATTCTGCTCCTATCACTTGTGAACTTTCCCTCCCCTCTCATGCGCATCTCTCATCCTCAGGCGGGTCGCAGGGGTTTACCGTCGAGCCGGCACAGAGCGACTTGTATGTCCGCGTCGGGGGAGACGCGGAGTTCACGGTGCGGCCGTCAAGTGCTATCGCCGGTGGAACCTGGGTTTTCAAAGGGAAAACGATCGTCACGTGGGTCGGAACATGCTCGTCGATCCTTCTTGAGTACAGGTCACGGGTGAATTTAAATTTCGCCAGCGGGTCGCTGGTGCTGAGGTCGGTGAACGAGTCGGACAACGGGGATTACACAGTGACACTCATTGCAGACGGCGGCGCCGTTCAAGGCACAGCGACCGTCACACTGCACGCACTCGGTGAGTTTGACTTCGATCTTGTTCAATCGTTAACTCTCGAATTATTACTGTCTTTTCATTCTTGCGGTGAATGGAAGATGCGCGCGAAATGCTGGAGTACCTCAGCGGGACAGGCAGCATCTGTGGAGAGAAGGGATGGGTGACGTTCCGGGTCGAGACACTTCTAAAGGTTATTTGAAGTTACATTGAGGGGTTTTCCTAATCGGCCACCATTTAAATGGTGGCCGATTAGGAAAAGGGGAGATGCAGCGAGACCTGGGTGTCATGGTACACCAGTCATTGAAAGTAGGCATGCAGGTGCAGCAGGCAGTGAAAAAAGCGAATGGTATGTTAGCTTTCATAGCAAAAGGATTTGAGTACAGGAGCAGGGAGGTTCTACTTCAGTTGTACAGGGTCTTGGTGAGACCACACCTGGAGTATTGCGTGCAGTTTTGGTCTCCAAATCTGAGGAAGGACATTATTGCCATAGAGGGAGTGCAGAGAAGGTTCACCAGACTGATTCCTGGGATGTCAGGACTGTCTTATGAAGAAAGACTGGATAGACTCGGTTTATACTCTCTGGAATTTAGGAGATTAAGAGGGGATCTTATAGAAACTTACAAAATTCTTAAGGGGTTGGACAGGCTAGATGCAGGAAGATTGTTCCCGATGTTGGGGAAGTCCAGGACAAGGGGTCACAGCTTAAGGATAAGGGGGAAATCCTTTAAGACCGAGATGAGAAAGACTTTCTTCACACAGAGAGTGGTGAGTCTCTGGAACTCTCTGCCACAGAGGGTAGTTGAGGCCAGTTCATTGGCTATATTTAAGAGTGAGTTGGATGTGGCCCTTGTGGCTAAGGGGATCAGAGGGTATGGAGAGAAGGCAGGTACGGGATACTGAGTTGGATGATCAGCCATGATCATATTGAATGGCGGTGCAGGCTCGAAGGGCTGAATGGCCTACTCCTGCACCTAATTTCTATGTTTCTATGTTTCTATGTTTGGAAAGTGGTGCGTGTGTTAACTTCCTCCACCGTGTTGAGGTGTGGTTAAGCCTTATCGCTGTGTGTTTATCCCCCTGCTGGGATTTTACTTATCAGTACTTCCTTCTTCACCGCTGACCTGCGGTGACTCGATAACAAAAAAAACATTGAAACCTTTGAACCCTCTGGGTTTTGTTCCTTGCTCACCAGTGCACTAACCACGGAATCCTGTGTTATTAACAGAGCCTGTATCCACACCCAATATCACCTCCAATGCCAACAGCTTTATAGAACACAATGACACCGTCATCTTGACCTGCGTCGCTGCAGGCACTAACGTCTCTTACACGTGGCTTGAAGACAATAACGTGATACCTAAAGGCTTCAGGTTGGAACTGAGCGCCTCTAACACCACACTCACCATTACCGGAGTGTTGCGGTCGGACGGGCCGTTCACTTGCCGGGCCTCCAACCCGGTTAGCGCGGAGACAAGCGAGCCGTTCCATCTCAATGTATTTTGTAAGTGACCGGGCCATCATTCACCACTTGTTACCAGTCCTGCTGAGCGAGATGATTCAGGGGAGAGAGGACAATGGGGGGGGGGGGGGGGGGGGGGTGGCATTGAGGAAAAGTACATCACATGGATAAACTCTTTTAATATATAGATATGTGAGGTGTTGCACTTTGGGTCGTTTACGAAGGGCAGGACCTCCACAATGAATGGTCGGCCTCTGGGGCGTGTTGTGGAGCAGAGGGATCTAGGATTACAGGTGCATGGTTCCTTCATGTTCGAAGCACAGGAAGATAATATGGTCAACAAGGCTTTTGGCACTTTGGCCTTCATCAGACAGGGTGTTGAGTATTGAAGATGGGAGGTTATGGTGCAGATGCATAAGACGTTGGTGCGACCGCATTTCTAGTATTGTGTTCAGTTCTGGGCACCGCGTAATAGGTAAAATATTGTCAAGCTTGAACGGGCGCAGAGAAGATTTACGAGGATGTTGCCGGGACTAGAGGGTGTGAGCTATTGGGAGGGGTTGGGGCAGGCTGGGGTTTATTCCATGGAGCGCAGGAGGACGAGGGGAGATCTTATGGAGGTGTACAAAATCATGAGAGGAATAGATCGGGTAGACGCACAAAGTCTCTTGCCCAGAGTAGGGGAATCGAGGACCAGACGACACGGGTTTAAGGGGACGGGGAAAAGATTTAATAGGAATCTGAAGGGTACCTTTTTCACACAAATGTTGGTGCGTGTATGGAACAAGCTGTCAGAGGAGGAATTTGAGGCAGGGACAGGTACATGGATAGGACGGGTTTGGAGGGAGTTGGAGCAAGCGCAGGCAGGTGGGACTAGTGTAGCTGGTACATGCTGGCCGTTGGGGACTGTGGGCAAGTTGAGCCGTGGGGACTGATTCCACACTGTATAACCCTATGACTCTATGACTGTAAGAATTCTGGACCGCCGGAGAGAGTGAGAAAAATAAAGAGAGGGGGCGGGAGAGAAAGATAAAGAGAGAGAGAGAGGGGAAAGTGAGAGGGAGAGGGGGGGGGGATAGGTCAAACGGTGAGGGAGGGAGAGAAGGAAGGAGAGAGGGAGAGGTGGAAACTGGGAGGGAAAAAGAGGGAGAGGGAGAAACAAAGGGAGGCATGGAGGGGGAGAGAGAGAAGGAGATAGGGATGGAGGTAGAGGGGGAGAAGGAAAGAGAGAAAGGGAGGGGGAGAGAGGGGGGGAAAGGTCAATGTGTGCACCAATTGAGACTGACCTCCTGACCTCCCCCCTCGGGCTCACCCCTAATCACTGACCTCTAACCCCCCTCTGCAGGGGGGGGGAGGAGAGGGTGGAAGGTCAAAGGGTGCACTCTTGACCCCCTTGACCTTCTCTCTTGAGGTCACCCCTGACCCTTAACTCTAATATATAGTTGGGAACATCTGGAGATGTTGCCTGTTGTGCTGAGTTACTCCAGGATTTGTGTGTCTATCTTCGGTGTAAACACGCATCTGCAGTTCCTGCCTACACATTTTTCCCTCCCTTCCCTTCCCAACTGTATATTAGTTTACGGTCGCACGGTCATAAGCAATAGGAATAGAATTAGGCCATTCGGCCCATCAAGTCTACCCCGCCATTCAATCACGGCTGATGCATCTCTCCCTCCGAACCCCATTCTCCTGCCTCTGGCTCCTGTCTATAATGTTTATAGTTGCTGAGAGATCCCGACACCCCGGCTTACACTTCCGGGACCGATGTCACTTGAACCTGTTCTGCAGAGTCTAAACCAGCTGCTGTGTTGAGGTGGTACCGTCAAGGTGAATTGGTCCAGAGTGGAGCCCAACTCACCTTTCCCAATGTTTCCAATGAACACATTGGGAGTTATTTCTGTCAGGCCTTTAACGATATGACCGATAATCGATGTTCAGGGTCTCCTAATCTGAGGAAATACATTGTTGCCATAGAGGGAGTACAGAGAAGGTTCACCTGACTGATTCCTGGGATGTAGAAACATAGAAACATTGAAAATAGGTGTAGGAGGAGGCTATCCGGCCCTTCGAGCCAGCACCGCCATTCAATATGATCATGGCTGATCATCAGGACTTTCATATGAAGAAATAATGGATAGACTCGGCTTGTACTCGCTAGAATTTAGAAGATTGAGGGGGGATCTGATAGAAACTTACCACATTCTTAAGGGGTTGGACAGGTTAGAATCAGGAAGAGGGTACACAAGATGCTGGAGAAACTCAGCGGGTGCCGCAGCATGTATGGAGCGAAGGAGATAAGCAACGTTTCGGGCCGAAACCCTAGATGCAGGAAGATTGTTCCCGATGTTGGGGAAGTCCAGAACAAGGGATCACAGTTTAAGGATGAGGGGGGAAGTCTTTTAGGACCGAGATGAGAAAAACATTTTTCACGCAGAGAGTGGTGAAGCTCTGGAATTCTCTGCCACTTAAGGTAGTTGAGGTCAGTTCGTTGGCTATATTTGAGAGAGAGTTAGATGTGGCCCTTGTGGCTAAAGGGATCAGAGGGTATGGAGAGAAGGCAGGTACGGGATACTGAGTTGGATGATCCGCCATGATTATATTGAATGGCGGTGCAGGCTCGAAGGGCCGAATGGCCTACTCCTGCACATAATTTCTATGTTTCTATGTTGCATCTCCACCCGGCGTGGCCTGCGGACCTTGGGAGCCACAGACTCTGGTAGGAGGGGGCTGACTGAGGGTCCAGGCCGCTGAGGACGTCCCCCAGCCCCGATGTCGGACTTCTAACACCCCGGCGAGGGACCTGTAGCGGTGACTGCAGAGGGCTCAGGGAGGCCCCGACCAAGGGTGAACAGTGGGGAACATTAGAGGCAGAGACTGACTTTGGTGCCTTCTCTCACAGTGGGAAAGTTTGATCCTGCTGTGTGGGGATGTTTTATAACCATATAACCATATAACAATTACAGCACGGAAACAGGCCCTCTCGGCCCTTCCAGTCCGTGCCGACCATTTGTTTTCCCCTAGTCCCATCTACCTGCACTCAGACCATACCCCTCCATTCCCTTCACGTCCATATACCTATCCACTTTACTTTTAAATGTTAAAATCGATCCTGCCTCCACCACCTCTGCTGGAAGCTCATTCCACACAGCCACCACCCTCTGAGTAAAGAAGTTCCCCCTCACGTTACCCCTAAACCTCTGTCCCTTAATTCTCATGTCATGCCCTCTTGTTTGAATCTTCCCTACCCTCAATGGGAAAAGCTTTATCCACGTCAACTCTGTCTATCCCTTTCATCATTTTAAAGACCTCAATCAAGTCCCCCTTAACCTCGTTTCCCTGATTCCCTGACCAGTCTGAAGAAGGGTCTCGGCCCGAAACGTCGCCTATCTCCTTCGCTCCTTAGATGCTGCTGCACCCGCTGAGTTTCTCCAGCTTTTTTGTGTACCCCCCCCCCCCCCCCTTAACCTTCTGCGCTCCAAAGAATAAAGACCTAACTTGTTCAACCTTTCTCTGTAACATAGTTGCTGGAACCCTGGCAACATTCTAGTAAATCTCCTCTGTACTCTCTCTATTTTGTTGACATCCTTCCTATAACTAGGCGACCAAAAATTGTACACCATACTCCAGAATTGGTCTTACCAATGCCTTGTACAATTTTAACATTACTTCCCTACTCCTATATTCAATGCTCTGATTTATAAAGGCCAGCACACCAAAGGCTTTCTTTACCACCCTATCTACATGCGATTCCACCTTCAGGGAACTATGCACAGTTATTCCTAGATCCCTCTGTTCCACAGCATTCCTCAATTCCCTACCATTTACCATGTACGTCGTCCTATTTTGATTTGTCCTGCCGAGATGTAGCACTTCACACTTATCAGCATTAAACTCCATCTGCCATCTTTCAGCCCACTTTTCCAAATGGCCCAAATCTCTCTGTAGACTGAGAATCTACTTCATTATCCACAATACCACCTATCTTAGTATCATCTGCATACTTACTTATCCATGTTGAATTTTATGTTGAATTCTATCTACGCTATGTTGTGTTCTTTATTTTTACTGTATGGCTGTATGGTGAATACATTTCACTGCCAATTGGCACACGTCACAAATAAACTGATCTTGTATCTTGAAAATATCCAGGGAACCGGAAGGCAGGGAATTGCACAGGCGTACCAGTCTCTTGGTGAAAAAAGTGTTTCCTCATCTCCGTTCTCAATGGCCGACCACTTGTTCTTCAACCGTGTGTGTGGCCCCTGGATCTGGACTCCCCCAACATCGCGAACATGTTTCCTGCCTCTGGTCCTGAATTACTATTTAACTTATTGGAGACCTTTGGACTATCTTTGACAGGTTTTGACTGGCTTTAACTTGCACGCAAGGTTATTCCCTCTATCCTGTATGTGGACACTGTGGACGGCTCGATTGTAATCATGCACAGTCTTCCCGCTGACTGGATAGAACGCAACAAGAAAACTTTCCACTGTACCACAGTACATGGGACAATAATCTGAACTCAAAACTGCAGATTCCCGGGATGGTGGGACTGTCATATGCTGAGAGAATGGAGCGGCTGGGCTTGTACACTCTGGAATTTAGAAGGATGAGGGGATCTTATAGAAACATATAACATTATTAAGGGTTTGGACATGCTAGAGGCAGGAAACATGCTGGTTTAAACTGAAGACAGACACAAAATGCTGGGTTAACTCAGCAGGACAGGCAGCATCTCTGGAGGGAAGGAATGGGTGACGTTTCAGGTCGAGGCCCTTCTTCAGACTTACTCCAGTTTTTTGTGACCATCTTAAGTTCCATAAATATAGTAGGTGCAGGAGGAGGCCATTTGGCCCTTCGAGCCAGCACCTCCATTCATTGTGATCATGGCTGATCACCCACAATCAGTACCCCGTTCCTGCCTTCTCTCCATATCCCTTGATTCCACTAGCCTCTAGGGCTCTATCTAACTCTCTTTGACATTCATCCAGTGATTAGGCCTCCACTGCCCTCTGTGGCAGATAATTCCACACATTTTCACAACTCTCTGGGTGGAAAAAGTGTTTGTTCATCTCCGTTTCAAATGGCCTCCCCTTTATTCTTAGACTGTGTGGCCCCTGATTCTGGATTCCCGCAACATTGGGAATATTTTTCCTGCACCTAGCTTGTCCAATCCTTTTATAATTTTATATGTTTCTATGAGATCCCCTCTCATCCTTCTAAACTCAGTGAAAACAAGTCCTTTCCAAACTTTCCTCATATGACAGTCCCGCCATCCCGGGGATCAATCTCGTGAACCTACGCTGCACTGCCTCAATAGCAGGACTGTCCTTCCTCAAATTAGGAGACCAAAACTGTACACAATACTCCAGGTGTGGTCTCACCAGGGCCCTGTACAATTGCAGAAGGACCTATAATCAAATCCTCTTGTTATGAAGGCCAATTGGCTTTCTTCACTGCCTGCTGTACCTGCATGCTTACTTTCAGTGACTGATGAACAAGGACCCCCAGATCCCGTTGTACCTCCCCTTTTCCCAACTTGACACCATTCAGATAATAATCTGCCTTCCTGTTGTTGCCACCAAAGTGGATAACCTCACATTTATCCACATTAAACTGCGTCTGCCATGCATCTGCCCACTCACCCAACCTGTCCAAGTCACCCTGCATTCTCATAGCATCCTCCTCACAGTTCACACTGCCACCCAGCTTTGTGTTATCTGCAAATTTGCTAATGTTACTTCTGAAGGCCAACATGCAATTAGTTTTCTTGACCGGAATAATGACAAAAAAGACATGAATTAATGTTTTAATTAAAAAGTTAAAAATATATATGTGTATAAATTCATTGCAGAACAACCACTGGTTAGATGGAAGGCATTAAGTTGAGGAGGTGGCCAGCGTGGGCAAGACGGGCCACTTTCCACACTGTATCACTCACTGACTCGAGAGGTAGAATGTTAATGAAAGAACTCCAGATGCTGGGAAAAATCGAAGTTTTCCCCTAGTCCCATTACCTGCACTCAGACCTTACCCCCTCCATTCCCTTCAGTCCATTATACCTATCCACTTTACTTTTAAATGTTAAAATCGATCCTGCCTCCACCACCTCTGTGGAGCTGATTCCACACAGCCACCACCCTCTGAGGGTAAAGAAGTTCCCCCTCACATTACCCCTAAATTCTGTCCCTTAATTCTCATGTCATGCCTCTTGTTTGAATCTTCCCTACCCTCAATGTATTATTACACCCCCCCCCCCCCCCCTCCCCCCCCCCCCCCTTTTTTGGAAAAGCTTATCCACGTCAACTCTGGTCTATCCCTTTCATCATTTTAAATACCTCAATCAAGTCCCCCCTTAACCTTCTGCGCTCCAAAGAATAAAGACCTAACTTGTTCAACCTTTCTCTGTAACATAGTTGCTGGAACCCTGGCAACAATTCTACTAAATCTCCTCTGTACTCTCTCTATTTTGTTTGACATCCTTCCTATAACTAGGCGACCAAAATTGTACACCATACTCCAGAATTGGTCTTACCAATGCCTTGTACAATTTTTAACATTACTTCCCTACTCCTATATTCAATGCTCTGATTTATAAAGGCCAGCACACCAAAGGGCTTTCTTTACCACCCTATTCTACATGCGATTCCACTTCAGGGAACTATGCACAGTATTTAGATCCCTCTGTTCCACAGCATTCCTCAATTCCCTACCATTTACCATGTACAGTCCTACTTTTGATTTGTCCTGCCGAGATGTAGCACTTCACACTTATCAGCATTAAACTCCATCTGCCATCTTTCAGCCCACTTTTCCAAATGGCCCAAATCTCTCTGTAGACTTTGAGAATCTACTTCATTATCCACAATATCACCTATCTTGTATCATCTGCATACTTACTTATCCATGTTGAATTTTATGTTGAATTCTATCTACGCTATGTTGTGTTCTTTATTTTTACTGTATGGCTGTATGGTGAATACATTTCACTGCCAATTGGCACACGTCACAAATAAACTGATCTTGTATCTTGAAAATATCCAGGGAACCGGAAGGCAGGGAATTGCACAGTCTCTTGGTGAAAAAAGTGTTTCCTCATCTCCGTTCTCAATGGCCGACCACTTGTTCTTCAACCGTGTGTGTGGCCCCTGGATCTGGACTCCCCCAACATCGCGAACATGTTTCCTGCCTTGGTCCTGAATTACTAATTTAACTTATTGGAGACCTTTGGACTATCTTTGACAGGTTTTGACTGGCTTTAACTTGCACGCAAGGTTATTCCCTCTATCCTGTATGTGGACACTGTGGACGGCTCGATTGTAATCATGCACAGTCTTCCCGCTGACTGGATAGAACGCAACAAGAAAACTTTCCACTGTACCACAGTACATGGGACAATAAACTGAACTCAAAACTGCAGATTCCCGGGATGGCGGGACTGTCATATGCTGAGAGAATGGAGCGGCTGGGCTTGTACACTCTGGAATTTAGAAGGATGAGGGGATCTTATAGAAACATATAAGATTATTAAGGGTTTGGACATGCTAGAGGCAGGAAACATGCTGGTTTAAACTGAAGACAGACACAAAATGCTGGGTTAACTCAGCAGGACAGGCAGCATCTCTGGAGGGAAGGAATGGGTGACGTTTCAGGTCGAGGCCCTTCTTCGCAGGTTACTCCAGTTTTTTGTGACCATCTTAAGTTTCCAATAAATATATGTAGGTGCCGGATGGAGGCATTTGGCCCTTCGAGCCAGCAACCTCCATTCATTGTGATCATGGCTGATCACCCACAATCAGTACCCCGTTCCTGCCTTCTCTCCCATATCCCTTGATTCCACTAGCTTAGGGCTCTATCTAACTTTCTAGTTTTAGACATTCAACCAGTGATTAGGCCTCCCATGCCTCTGTGGCAGATAATTCCACACATTTTCACAACTCTCTGGGTGGAAAAAGTGGTGTTCATCTCGTTCAAATGGCTCCCCTTTATTCTTAGACTGTGTGGCCCCTGATCTGGATTCCCGCAACATTGGGAATATTTTTCCTGCACCTCCTAGCTTGTCCAATCCCTTATAATTGCTTATATGTTTCTATGAGATCTCTCATCCTTCTAAACTCAGTGGAAAAATCAAGTCTTTCCAAACTTTTCCTCATATGACAGTCCCGCATCCCGGGGATCAATCTCGTGAACTACGCTGCACTGCTCAATATCAGGATGTCCTTCCTCAAATTAGGAGACCAAACCTGTACACAATACTCCAGGTGTGGTCTCACCAGGGCCCTGTACAATTGCAGAAGGACCTTTAATCAAATCCTCTTGTTATGAGGCCAATTGGCTTTCTACAGACTGCTGCTGTACCTGCATGCTTACTTTTCAGTGACTGATGAACAAGGACCCCCAGATCCCGGAGTTGTACCTCCCCTTTTCCACAACTTGACCACCATTCAGGATAATAATCTGCCTTCCTGTTGTTGCCTACCAAAGTGGATAACCTCACATTTATCCGCTTTAAACAGCGTTGCCATGCATCTGCCCTCTCACCCACCTGTCCAAGTCCACCTGCATTTCATAGCTTTCTTCATCAAGTTCACACTGCCACCCAGCTTTGTGTTATCTGCAAATTTGCTAAATGTTACTTTGAAGGCAACATGCAATTAGTTTTCTTGACGGAATAATGACAAAAAATACATGAGAATTAATGTTTTAATTTAAAAAAGTTAAAAAATATATATGTTGTATAATTTCATTGGCAGAACAACCCACTGGTTAGATGGAAGGTATTAGTTGAGGAGTTGGCCCAGGTGGGCAAGACGGGCCATTTCCACACTGTATCCACTCACTGACTCGGAGGTTGAATAGAATGTTAATGAAAGAAACTCAAGCTGCTGGGAAAATCGGTTAGACAAAAATGTGGAGAAAACTCAGCGAGTGAGGCATCATCTATGGGAGCGAAAGGAATAGGCGACGTTTCGGGTTCAAAGAACTTTTCAGACGGGTGTGGGGCTGTGGTGGGCGGGAGACGAAAAGGATAAGAGAGGCGGAGACTGGGGCTTGTGGGAGAGCTGGCAGCGGTGAGGGGAAGGCGGGAGAAGGCAGAGACTACCTGAAATTGATGAAGTCGATGTCCATACCGCTGGGGTGTAAACTGCCCAAGCGAAATACGAGGTGCTGCTCCTCCAATTTACGGTGGGACAGTTGTATAGGGCCCTAGTGAGACCACACCTAGAGTATTGTGTACAGTATTGGTCCCCTAATTTGAGGAAGGACATTCTTGCTATTATATAGAGTGCAGCGTAGGTTTACAGGATTAATTCCCTGGATGGCTGGACTGTCATATACTGAGAGAATGGAGCGGCTGGGCTTGTATACTCTGGAGTTTAGAAGGAGGACAGGGCATCTTATTGAAACACATAAGATTATTAAGGGTTTGGACACGCTAGGGGCAGGAAATATGTTCCTGATATTGGGGGAGTCCAGAACCGGGCGCCACAGTTTAAGAATAAGGGGTCGGCCATTTAGAACGGAGCGAGGGAAGGAAACGCTTTATCTCACAGAGAGTGGTGAGTCTGTGGAATTCCCGGGGCGGTGGGAGCCGATTCTCTGGATGCTTTCAACAGAGAGCTAGATAGGGCTCTTGAAGATAGTGGATATGGGGAGAAGGCAGGAACGGGGATCTGATTGTGGATGATCAGCCATGATCACAGGGAATAGCGGTACTGTCTCCGAAGTCCGGAATGGTCCTATTCTGTAACCTATTGTCTGTTGTATATTGACTCAATCAGGCCATGGAGGAAGGCCTGAATGATAGGTCGGATTTGGAACAGGACAATAGGAAATAGGTGACAAGAGTATGGCCATTAGGGCCTTCAGCCCAGAATTGGAGGGGGGGTTGAAGTGCTGAGCCACGGTGAGATCAGGTTGGTTATTGCGGACTGAAGGAGATGGCGGCAGCAGGGATAGTTAGTAGGGATAATTCAGTCGTTTTTGTGGGGATTTCAGGAGTGAGTATTCGGCTGCCATTCCTCGGGAGACTCTGGTTAAGCCAGGGCCCGAGGATCGGGGACGAGGTGAAGGCAGCTCAGAGACGGCAGTCGATGCCCCCGTTCACACCACGATCTCCCGGTCGGATGTAGCCCGCGTTCGGGGAGAGCAGAGGAAACGCACCACTCCAGCGCACTCCTCTGCCTTCCCCCAGCCTCCCCATGGCCACCCCCTTCTCCAGGTCCCGTCGGAGGCCCTCCTCCTCCCACAGAGCCGAGCTGAAGTTGGTCTTGATGAAGCCCGGGCACAGGCAGTTGACCCGGATGCGGAGCGGGGCCAGTTCACTGGCCAGCACCTTGGTCAGGCCCAGCAGCGCCGTCTTGCTCACCCCGTAGGCCCCGATGGGAAAAGATGGACGGTAGCCGGCCACCGAGCCGACCAGCACGATGGAGCCGCCTCCCCTCTTCTCCATGTGGGGGGCCACCAGCCCGGCCATGAGGGCGGCCGCCTTGACGTTCACCTCCCACAGCTTGTCCCAGACGCTCTCCGGGCAGTCCAGGATGCTGCCAACGTGCGGGTTGGCCCCGGCGTTGGAGACGAGGATGTCAACGCCACCGAACAGGCGTACGGCCTCCGCCACCAGCGCCTCCCTGTCAATAGACAATAGATGCAGGAGGAGGCCATTCAGCCAATCGAGGCAGCACCGCCATTCAATGTGGACAATAGACAATAGGTGCAGGA
Organism: Okamejei kenojei; assembly: GCA_035221665.1. NCBI lineage: Eukaryota > Metazoa > Chordata > Chondrichthyes > Rajiformes > Rajidae > Okamejei > Okamejei kenojei. The sequence goes on along the minus strand of JAVHYY010000219.1, from coordinate 3,543 downwards.
GGAGGCCATTCAGCCCTTCGAGCCAGCACCGCCATTCAATGTGGACAATAGACAATAGGTGCAGGAGGAGGCCATTCAGCCCTTCGAGCCAGCACCGCCATTCAATGTGATCACGGCTGATCATGACGTCACCACCAGCCCTGCCTCCCATTGGCCGCCTCGCCCTCCCATGACGTCACCACTCCGGCCTCCCATGCCGCTCGCCCCCCCCCCCATGACGCACCACTCCGGCCTCCCATTGGCCGCCTCCCCCACATTACGTCACCGCTCCCCCTCCCATTGGCACCCTTGTCCCATGATGTCCATGCCCTGCCTCCCATTGGCCAACTTGCCCCCCCCCATAAGGTCACCGACCTCCTCCATTGGCCGCCTCGCCCCCGATGACGTCTCCAACCCTGGCTTCCCATTGGCCGCCTCGTCCCTCCCCATGACGTCCACACTCCGGCCTCCCATTGGCCGCCTCGCCCCCGATGACGTCACCGCTCCCCCTCCCATTGGCACCTTGTCCCATGATGTCACCTGCTCCTAGCCTCCCATTGGCCAACTTGCCCCACCCATAGGTCACCGACCTCCTCCCATTGGCGCTCGCCCCATGACGTCACCACCCTGGCTCCCATGGCCGCCTCGCCCCCATGACATCACCACTCTGCTCCATTGGCCGCCTTCCCCTCCCATTACGTCATTCGCTCCGTGACGTCAAACACCCCCGTCTCCCATTGGCCGTACCTCCCCCACATTCGTCACCGCTTCCTTTGCCTCCCATTGGTCCGCGTCGCCCCCATGACTTCACCGCCTGCCATTGGCCCACCCGCTCACCATGATGTCACACGCCTCCCCCTCTCATTGGCCGCCTCGCCCCCCCCCCCATGACGTCACACTGCAACTGCCATTGGCTGCGTCGCCGCATTACTTCACCGCATGCCATTGGCCCCCTTGCCCGCGATGAATCACCACCCTGGCTCCCATTGGCCGCCTCGCCTCCCCATTACGTCATCTCTCGTGATGTCCGCTCCCCCCTCCCCCGTGACGTCACCGCCTTTACCTGTCCGGCCCGCGGCCCACGTGACAGGCGACGCCCCAGGCCTCCAGCCCCTCGGCGCGCAGGCCGGACACCGCCTCGTCCACGTGGTCCTGCCGGCGGCTGCTCACCAGCACCCGGGCCCCGTGCCGGGCCAGGCGGCGGGCGGCGGCCAGGCCGATGCCGCGGGTGGAGGCGGTCAGCACGGCCGCTTTGCCCGACAACATGGCTGTGTGTGTCTGTGGGGAGGGGGGGGGAAACGCGGCGATTGGTCGGCGCTGCTGTCGCTCAACACCGTCCCGCCCCCTCCCTGACCACCACGGCCGCTCATTGGTCAATTCCGCTGGATGTCCCGCCCTCGGCGTCATGACGCATGAACGCTGACGCCCGTGCATTGGTCACCGCGGATGTCAGTCACCGCCCAACTCCATATCCCGCCTACAACGGCGTGACGCAATGACGTTTCCGATCGCGGATTGGTCAACCTGCCTGTCAGTCACAGCTCCGTTATTATCCCGCCCACAAACGCGTGATGCACACAGTCCACGCTCGTTGATTGTCCGTCCGCTTTTCAGTCACTTTGAATCCTTCATATCCGCCCACCACACGGAGTGACGTATTTGAGTGTTCCGCTCGTTCATTGGCACGCCACGGATGTCAGTCACTGCTCCTCTTGGTGCGCCCATAACGCCGTTGACGCAATTACGTCGGACGTTCGTTGAATGGTCGCACTCGACGTCAGTCACCGCCCCCTGCATGTCCCGCTCATAACGCCGTGACGCAATGACGTCGACGTTCGTTGAATGGTCGCACTCGACGTCAGTCAACGCTCACATCCATGTCCCGCCCTCTATGTCCTCCCATTGGTCGGTCAGAGGGCGTGGAGACGTCACCACGTCGCGCATCCAAACTTTGTCGCGCTATCCAGGACAGGATCAAGCTAGGTTGCGCGGCGCAGCCCATGTGCTCTCTGAAGGTCACGGTGCAGCCATTGTGAATGAATGTATGAATGGATGACTGGTTGCAGCCGCTTGCAATGTCGCTGGAGCGCAGCAACCAGCCAAAGAGCGTTGTGCAACGCGGCCAAGAGTGCAATGCAATGTTTTATTTTGTGTATGAGGACTGCAATCAATGCAATGTTGTGAAAAAATGCAATCAATAAGACCACAACTGGAGCATTTTCACATCTAACCCTCTACTTAGAAAGATAATAATAATAATAATATTCATAATTATAATAAACCTTATTTCGGACTCAGGTACGACATTGGTAAAATACATTGCATATAAAAAAGCTCCATAAAATACATATAATAATTAGTAAAATACATATAGTAATTAGTAAATTACTAATAAAAGCATCATAAATTATGTACAAAGACACAACAATACAATACAATCAATACAATCAGTTTTATTCGTCACATTGCACATAAAGTGCACGTGAAATGAAGTGAAACAATACATTATTATTAAAAAAATTTAGAATAAAAAGAACAGTCAGTGTCCTACAAACGTGACAGCTTGAGCGACGGGGGGCCACATCCAATGGGAGGGGGGGAGTGGGGGGGGGGGGGTGGAATTTGGGGGGGGTGGGTGTGGAGAGGTAGGGCATTGGGGTCGGGTGGGCTGCGGGAAGGGGGGTGTGGCGTAGGTAGGGGGGTGCGCGGCTATTTGGGTGACGAGGGGAGGGGTCGGGGCGGGGCGGGGCGCGGACTTGGGGGCGGGTGGGGTGGCGGAACCTTGTGGCCATGGGAGGCTGGTGAGGGCGGGGTTTTTGGTTTGACGAGGGGAAAAGAGCCAATGGGAGGGTTAGTGAGCGGTAGGACGTGGGGGTGCGGAATTGGGAAGTGGAGAGTGGAGGGAGGTAGGGAGGGGAGGGGGAGGGATTGGGGGCGGGTGGGTGGAGGTTCAGGCTGGAATTGGGTTGGGTGGGTGGAGGGGGGTTGGGGGAGGTCAGTAGGGGGTTGGTTTGTGAATTGGGGGTGGGAGGTGGGTAGGTGTCTGTAGGGGGGTGCGTTCATTGGGGTGGGAGGGGGGTGTAGGGAGGGGCGGTGGCAGGCAATTGGGGGCGGGTGGGGTGGAGGTAGGCAGGCATTGGGGGTGGGTGGGTGGGAGGGTGGGTTGGGGAGGTCAGGCGGGGGTAAGTGCATTGGGGCGGGGTTTGTGAGGGGACTGGACGGGGGGCGGGGAAAGGGGTGACGCGGTCGGGTGGTAGGGCGGGGCCGGGGGCGGCCAATGGGCGTGAGGGAGGCGGATATTGCGGACTATGGGGTTGTGGGGGGGCGGGGGGTGGGTAGGGGTAGGTCGGGCGGAGGTGACAAGGGGAGGGGAGTGAAGTGTGGGTGTTGACAGAGTGTGGCACGGCCAATGGAGCGCGGGCGGGTGACGTGCTGGGCCGGGGCGGCCATTGGGGCGTGAGTGGCAGGCGGTTATCCTTGTGGCTATGGAGGAGGGAGGGCGGGGTTGAGGTTCGGACCGTCGGGAGGTGAGAAAGAGCAAATGGGAGGGGTTAGTGAGTTGAC